>JAOYSI010065167.1:0-58232 GCA_025775065.1 Hiodon alosoides | reverse complement strand
AATAAACTTAAGTTTGTAATAATGAACTATCCAACGTCTGCAAACAGAACAAGCAAAGGGTAATAGTGTTGAAAAGCACGTCCCATTGAAACTTATGTCGTTTAAACTGTCCAGTGCTTGAATGCATAAATGTTAATGTTTTTCTTTTCATCCAATCCCAGATTAACATTGATTTTGGCCATGAAAACGGAAAAGTACAAAAATACAAAAAAAAAATAAACAAAAAGAATTATTATGCTACCTTTCGTGGAAACTATATAAAATTGAGTCCCCAGTATCGCCATTACATTTTTCTGACGGAGTATACTATCATCAAGTCCGCTTTGATCATTCAAAGAGGTTGGACAAACTTGTCCACTTCAGCCGGAGTTTGGACAGTGTATGATCTCTCACCATGTGTCACCAGGAGCCGCACTGGAAAGATGATTCTGTGCTTATGGGTCCCCATGTCTTGCAGCTTCTTTCGCATGTCGTCATAGTCACTCTGCATCCTGTGTGACCTCCACACCAACGGAGAGGTCCGGATGGAAACTAACTTGTTCGTTGTTGTAAAGAACCTTTCCTTTGATTCTGGCTGCCTTCAATACTCCTTGTCTCTAAAGTTCAAGAACTTCATAATCAGTGTCCTCGGATGAGTCAGGTGCGAGTCGTTGTTTGGCGAGTTGCCGATTCTAATGGCCCGCTCAAGTACCAAGACCTCCCGCAATTCCAGTCCCAGAGCGTCCAGTAAACACTTTTCTAGAAATGTAACTGCGTCCTGGCCCTCTGTCTTCTCCGGTAGGCCCACCAATCTCACGTTGTTGCTTCGGCTTCTGCAGTACAAATCCTCCAGTTTGCTTGTAAGAGTTTTAATGGTGCTTTCCAATGTGTTGACTTTGGATAATAGCCCATAAACGTCTTCAGTATCAGAAATCCGTTGTTCTGCTTGCGCAATGCGCCCTGTGCATTCCTCTTCCTGTTTTCGAACCTCAGCAATTGTTGCTTGCAGAACATCTGTTTTCTTATAAAGTCCACTTTTCATGGACATTATGGCTTTCATAATATCCTGATTGCTAGTCTCGCCCGAGTTTAATATTTCGCCATCTTCTTCGCCGCGACCGTCTTCCATAGCAGCCATGGCATTGTTTATTTCTTCACCCTGAATGTTCGTCCTCGTCTCGTAGTTTTTTCTTGTCTTTTTTGCCACCTTTACATGAAATTTTTAATTCCCTGTACCCTGATATACGTGTTGCTTAACTTTGAATACAATTCTGATTAGTATTGTAGGATCAATTACAAGTTAGCTGCAGAGCTTAAAAGTTGCGACCTCTTAGCACCTCACCATAACCGGAACTCTGGCCCTATAATAGCTTTATAATAATATACTTTATAATATAGTTTATATTTCTGTGCTGCTACAACTGTGCAATTTCCCCCAAGGGGTCAATAAAGGTCTACTAACTTACTTACTATATATATAGTAAGTAAGTTAGTAGACCTTTGTTGATCCCTTGGGGGAAATAGCATATCGCCGCGTCGCGGTTGGTCAAATTTGCGTATCATGTGAACAGGTCTTAAGAGTTCGTCCGCAGGAGGCAAATGGACAAGTCAACGAGCAGCAAGCTTACAAATGCAATACAGAACTTTCTGATACAGATTATTTTGTGTTTCTTTCCATTACAAAAAATGTAACATAACACACTGCTTTAAATGGAAAATTGTTTATTAGGGCCAAAGTTGAGCACAGTCAAAAAGTGCCATTAATCTCGATTAACAACAGAAAATCATACGATTAACGCGATAAATTATTTTAATCATTTGACAGCCTTAGTTTATTTATTTGTTATTAGTTATATGTATTTTGATTTGTTGTGTATTATTCTGAAAAAGTTTTTTCTTTTCGTCACAAACTTGATAACGCTCCCAAAAAATTACCTATTGCAATGTAATTACTTTGTTGGTCAGTATTAATCGTTTCTGCTAGGTTTCTGTTTTTGTTTAGTTTTTTTTTTTTTTGCGTTATATTTTAAGGTTGTATTCTTTATGATTTTCTCTAGAAGGCAGTGTGTAATCTTGATAGTTGAGATTCAGTTAATCATAGTTCATCGATCTAAGAGCAGCTCTGGTATTTTTAAATGATGCTATAGAAACTATTTTCTTTTGACAGAAGAACAGGCACTAACCAAAGTTCATCAATGCCACAGAATGTGATCAATTCATCAATTATCTGATCTATCAAAGCTTCATCACAAATATTTAGAATCTGGAATTTTATTTACACTTAGACATAGCTATTTTCTACAAAAACCACAGGTGTGTCCATATTTGGTTCGACAATCAAATTACTCTAACGGAGTGCAGTTATTGCTTTATCATAATTGTAACCAAAACAAGAAGGTCAGAAACATGCAGAATTTAGCAGAAGGGACTGTGACTTGAACAGCTGCAAGTTGAAAAAAGTGTCCAAGTTATAGAGACAGTTTAATAACAAACATGTGTTTAGTTCAATGGCAACTGGAGCTTAGCCATTGAACCACTGGTTAAACTATCAGCAGGTTTTCCAATCACATGTAGCCCTGCTGTAGGCCCTTTCAACAGAGTGACACACAGGCTCTCAGATCCCTCATATTAGTTGCCACAGAAAAGTCTTCCTCACTCCAGAGGAAGATGTTGGGTGGCCTCCATAGCGACAGGAAATGGCAATGTGTATCATTATGACAGGGCACTAATACTTGCAGCAGATACTGGGGGAAGTGTTTGGGCAGGTGTGTAACAAGCTGCTTTGGGATGTAATTTGGTTTAATTGTAGAGTAGGGGCTGCAGAAATAGAAGAATGCCATAAAACTGAAAAGGTCCAGTGTTCCAATACCCTTATCCAGTTTGATTTAGATAGAATAATTTATGATGCTGATGGTTACAGATTTGGAAACCGATTTTTAAAATTCACACGAACAATACAATTGTTACACAAAACCGTAAAACATTTCTGAGAAGAACACTCAGAGGTTGAAGCTCAAATTTTTCAGTGATTGTGGCAAAGAAATACAACCATTAGCTCAGGTTGTAAATGATTACTGGAGGGAAGTTGGCTGGCTGGGAGATTGAGTCCTATGCTCTTTGTTCCTCATACTGCTTGTAATTTAACCATCAAGGCTCTACAAAAATGCATGGTAATTTGAATTCATGCTATTTTTTATTAAAAAGGTTATTGTACTGAAAAAGCATTATTCAAAAATTGTAACAGTTTATTTGTAATTTATGTAACAAATATAGGGTGTAACAGGTATAATTAAAGATGTATCCTTCAAAGGCTGAATTTGAAGGCAGTAAGTCATCTCCCAGGCCTATTGGCTTGGAGGACTTGGCTTGAAATGCCTATGAAAAGCCACATGGCAGGGTCAGAGTTCAATGTAACAGAATTGTAGGACAGTGGGAGCTATATGATACAAGCACCATGGGAATTGATGTCACGAGCTTCAGCCATCAAAAAGCATGTAAAGAGTAAAATATGCCCCGTTTTCAGTTGGTGCTTCATTCATCCTCCTCATGAATTTTAATGTATTCCTATAAAACTTTTGTATGCTGTAAGATACTAACTCGTTTAATGTCCTCTTTACCACTTTTTTTTTTAAACATAAGGTTCAATAATTTTTTATTCTGGGATGCATTGAAATTCTACAAGAGGTCCATTTGTTAATATATCCTTTATTTATATGGAGTTGGAGTTTCAATTGATCCAGATCTTTCTTTTGACCATCATACTAAAGATGTTGCTAGAATAGCATTCTACCACCTGAGAAACATTGCAAAGATTAGACAGTGATCGGAATGCAGAGAAAATAATCCACGCTTTTTGTTACTTCCAGACTTGATTATTGTAATGCTATATTATCAGGTGGCTCAAATGCAGCCAGAAATAAATTACAAGTTGTTCAGAATGCAGTTGCTAGGATCCTTACTAGACATAAGAAATATGTGTTGGATGGCAGCGGGCTGATTTTAAGTTATTTTTGTTAACATTTAAGGCTGTAAATGGGCTAACTCCCTCGTATCTAACAGGTATTATAGTCCCGAATGTCCCATCTAGATAACTTTGCTCACACGAGGCTGGGAATCTATATACACGAAGAATAAACAAAATCTGGAGGAAGAGCATTTGCATATAGAGCTCCACAACAATGGAATACCCTACCAAAGTTTGTGCGGGAATCGGACACAGTCTCTATATTTAAAGCGAGATTAAATACGTATCTATTTAAACTTGCATATAGTCAATAGGGGGACTGTGACGGTGGCTATTAGAAATTTTTGCAGATAAGAACCATTCCTGTAGTCGCAACATCACTGGTGGTTCCCCCCTTGTTGGCTGGGTTCTGCCTTTGGTGGGGTGGGATGGGTTCGACCACCTTCATGGCCATGTGTTGTTTTCCGGCACTCACCCTCTTTGAATGCTGCCATAGATATATGTAGCTGTGACCACTCACAAAGTTTAACTTTAAATTTTTAAAAATTACTCATCTTGAGATCAAATTGCTTCCATAGGTAAGCATTAACAATGTGCTATCTCTCTCCTTCGAGCAATCACATGAGGCATCCTGCAGGACTGCATAGCTTTCACCACGACAACCAGTGGACCTTTAGACTGGACTCCAGCCATCTGGGCCCACACCTCTGTCCTCCGGATATCACAATGTTTTGGAACTCCTCTAGTGGAGGGCATCATACACTATGGACATTAGATTCTGTAATTTAACTCCCAGTGCTGGCCAGCAGAGGATGGGCTCCCCCTCTAAGCCTGGTTCCTCTCAAGGTTTCTTCCTGCCAGCCTAGGGAGTTTTTCCTTGCCACTGTTGCCACTGGCATTCTTTTGGGGGGTCAGGCCTGGGACATATTGTATTTTTCTGTATGTAAAGCGTCTTTGTGACATGAAAACATGTGAAAAGCGCTTTATAAAAATTAATTGATTGATTGATTGGTTGATTGGTTGATATGTCATACTGATGCATTTGGAATTGTCTTTTTTTTTGGTTTTTGGCTGATATAAGTGACAAGACTAAAATTACCACAACCGGATCTGGCATGTATCAATTGTCTCACAAAAAAAAACAAAAACAACTCCACGTAACTTGTTAAACAGCAGTACCACTACTGCTACTGTCAAGGCTGATTCCTTAATGAATTCTAAATACTTGAGCCTAGTCAGAGTAAAATCTGGGCTTCATGATAGCAGTTATGATAGCAGATAGCAGATATAGTCCAGATCTTAACCATAAAAATATGCAAAAACGTTTTTCTGCTGGCTTCTCACAAGATGATGAACAAGATGTTAGGATACCCTACTGTAAACCTGAGTGCAAAGTCACTGAGAGGAGATGCCACTGTAATAACAGTGGTTGTGTCCTTCTACTCTCTTCCTGTGTCTGGTCTGTCTCGGCCTAATCCGATGGCAGAGGTTCAGAGCCCAGCCCCACAAACATCTTTGCTAATATAATCCTCATCAACAAAACACAGGAACCTGAGATAAAAGCTCCAGCAGCCAGGCAGAGGGAATAGGTCTTTTAATTAGGGGTGAGGCATCCTGTCCATGCAAAGGGATTTTTCAGCAGTGGGGTCTCTTCCACTGCCTCAGCACTCAAAATTCACAGATGGGCACTGTATGTTTCAGTATATAGTTTTACATTTATTTTGTCCTATTTTAACCTACACTATATGGACAAAAGTATTGGGCCACACCTCTTAATCATTGAATTCAGGTGTTTCATTCAGTCCCATTGCCACAAGTGTATAAAATCAAGCACCTAGCCATGCAGTCTGCCTTTACAAACATTTCTGAAAGAATGGGTCGTTCTAAAGAGCTCACTGAATTCGATCGTGGTACTGTAATAGGATGCCACCGTTGCAATAAGTCAGTTTGTGAAATTTCTTCCCTCCAAGATATTCAACTGTAAGTGGTATTATTGCTAAGTGGAAGTTTTTAGGAACCACAGGAACTCAGCCAAGAAGTGCCAGACCACGTAAAGTTACAGAGCGGGGTTGCCGAGTGCTGAGGCGTATAGGGAGTGTGCCGGGAGCTTCATGGCATGGGGTTCCATGGTCGAGTAGCTGTATGCAAGCCTTACATCACCAAGCACAATGACAAGCGTCAGATGGAGTGGTGTAAAGCACGCCGCCACTAGACTCTGGAGCAGTGGAAACATATCCTGTGGAGTGACGAATCACACTTCTCTATCTGGCATCTCGTCTGATGGACGAGTCTGGATTTGGCCAATGCCTGACTGCATTGTGCCAACTGTAAAGTTTGGTGGAGGAGAGATAATGCTATGGAGTTGTTTTAATGTGGTTGGCCTGGGCCCCTTAGTTCCACTGAAGGGAAATGTTAATGCCTCAGCTTGTAGAAAGCCTTCCCAGAAGAGTGGAAGCTTTTAGAGCATTTAGAATGGGATGTCATAAAAGCTGTAATGTAGCTTGTAATGTGTAGGTGTCCCAATACTTTTGTCCATATAGTGTATTTAATGTATACTAAAAAATATTTTTTGTAACATACAGTATAACAGAGTGTGCTTAGTTAAAAAAGTACATAATATAATAGTACGTAAGGAAATAAAAATACGTTATATGGACAAAAGTATTACCTAAACATTACACCTACAGGTGATTTTATGACATCCCATTCTAAATCCATAGAGATTAATATCGAGTTGGTCCCCCCTTTGCAGCTATAACAGCTTCCACTCTTCTGTGAAGGCTTTCTACAAGATTTTGGAGTGTGTCTGTTGAAATTGTTGCCCATTCTTCCAGAAGACCATTTGTGAGGTCAGACACTGATGTTGGGCGAGAGGGCCTGGCTCACAATCTCAGTTCTAGTTCATCCCAAAGATGTTCGATAGGGTTGAAGTCAGGGCTCTGTGCGGGCCAGTCAAGTTCTTCCACACCAAACTTATCCAACCAGGCCTTTATGGACTTTGCTTTGTGCACTGGGGCACAGTCATGCTGGAACAGAAAAGGGCCTTCCCCAAACTTTCCACAAAGTTGGAGGCATAGAATTTTCTAAAATGTCTTGGTAAGCTGAGGCATTAACATTTCCCTTCAGTGGAACTAAGGGGCCTAGGCCAATCCCAGAAAAACAACCCCATAGCATTATTTCCCGTCAACCAAACTTTACAGTTGGCACAATGCAGTCAGGCAGGAAACGTTCTCCTGGCAGTCGCCAAACCCAGACTCATCCATCAGACTGCCAGATAGAGAAGCATGATTCGTCACTCCACAAAACACGTTTCTACTGCTCCAGAGTCCAGTGGCAGCGTGCTTTACACCACTCCATTCGATGCTTGTTATTGTGCTTGGTGATGTAAGGCTTGCATACAGCTGCTCGACCACGGAAACCCATGCCATGAAGCTCCCGGCACACAGTTTTTCTGCACTTTGCGCCTCAGCACTCGACGACCCTGCTCTGTAACTTTACGTGGTCTTCCACGTAAGTGGCTGAGTTGCTGTGGTTCCTAAATGCTCCCACTTAGCAATAATACCACTTACAGTTGATTGTGGAATATCTAGGAGGGAAGAAATTTCACAAACTGACTTGTTGCAACGGTGGCCTCCTATTACAGTACCACCCTCAAATTCAGTGAGCTCTTTAGAACGACCCATTCTTTCAGAAATGTTTGTAAAGACAGACTACATGGCTAGGTGCTTGATTTTATACACTTGTGACAATGGGACTGAATGAAACACCTGAATTCAATGATTAAGAGGTGTGGCCCGATGTTTTTGTCCATATAGTGTATTTTCCACCTCTAAATCAAGATTAGTCTGGGAACACAGAAAACAAACATGTTCTCCAATTTGTTGGAGTTGGAGTAAGAATTATTGGTGATCCAATTTAAGTTTTGGTAGAGTACCTTGGGTTATGCATTTTCAACCGCAGGGATTCTCCTGTTAAAACCACAAGTTATTCCAACACCTATCTTCCAGAATGTCAATATGGGGGTTTTGACAGAGTGGCCAGTGTTTGGGTGGTAGGGTTTTTATGCACGGCTGCACAGACACTGTTTGATGGCAAGAGAAAATAACAGGTGCCTAGTGCCATCCAAAGTTCATCAATGTCATAGAATGAGATGTATAATTGTCATCAATGGGTCTTTAGTGATGAACCTACGTTGTGAAAGTTGTAAGTCAGCGAGGATAGTACAGACCTATTCAGCTATATTTTGCCGAATAAGGCACACCATATGAGAGTGCTGCTTAAGTAACAGTGATTGAGAGAAAGTTGCAACTCGAGCCCCACTGAATATTTTTGAGATGATGAGCTCAGACGCCAGATTTGGCATCTAGGGCTCAAAGACTTAATGAACAAGCTCATACTTGTCCAGACTCTATGAACAGAATGGCTCCAATTGGACAAAACATCCCCATTATGTTTCAAAGCTTGGTTTTCTATAATGTCACTGTTAGGTCACAAATTTTAATCACCTTTATAAATATTCCTATTTCTTATTTGTTGAATACAGTAAAAATTCTCCCGCTACAAAATAGATTTGGGGATTTTTAAAATAATAATAATAATTTTAATAATAATTAAAAATAATATTGCTAATTTTTTTAAGCTTTTTTTTAATCATCAGGCCCGAGAACACTCCCTTATTTTACTCCTTTCACTCCTTAATCCTTCTCCCAATCACACATACACGAAATCACACAAAAAATATTGTATTCCGTAGATTGAATAACTGATACACATATGTTGTTATTGAATAACGTATGGGCCATTAGAATTGCTTTGTTCCAATTCCTTATCCCCTTCCTCTCCACTGTGGACTGTATCCAATCCCAACAAAGCCCTGGGGTTTCGAGTGTGGACAGACAGACATGGAAGGTCAAGTTTGGAAGGTCTGCTCAAGTGCAATCTCCTTTCTGTGCCCTGTCAGAATGAGAGCGCTGTGATCTACCCTCTGGCTCACACTGTCGCCCCCCTCCCACCCAACCTGGACCCGAGGCTTCACGTTGAAATACATAGGCATCTCAAAAATAAATGTTTGTTTGAAGTTCCTTGGTAGTGATATGTCAGGGCCTAAAGTTTGCGTGAGCATGCATAATGTAAAAGAGCGCTTCATCACTTCCTCTCTGAGTCACACCTGGTCACATCCACCACCCAGCCAAGACGCAGATTCTGACTCTTGGAGGAGGAAATGAATATGGCACTGTTTACATAGACAAGCTTTTTCCACTTTCGGACAGTATATTTAACAATGAGGGAGGAATAATAAGTTCATCCTGTTTTAACAAAAAACCAAAAAACGAATGGGGGATGCTACGACTGGTGACAGCCTAGACTATAACCTTGTTCTCTGTTGTTTGTTTTTAGGTCTGAACATTTGATTCAAGGTCAGATAAATCCACCTTTCATGGAAATATATCTACAGTATTGGACCATCTTTTTTAACAAGGAATTTGTTCTTTAAAGATAATTGGGATTTCAATACTTCAGACTGTGATCCCTGGCCTGGATGTGTTCTCCTCCAGGCATCTGACATCTGCAGCTCTCTGATCATTGATCCATTTTACTATGGAGAAAATGTGACTGCTAAGCAGCTTTGTAATTAGGTTTTGCATTGACACCCAAATTTATGTTCTCTAGCTTTTAAGTACTTCTAAAGTGAGAAAATACATAAACAGATTTCTCACATGAGCTTGCAAAATTGATTTTATATAGTAGTCCTAGCAGTCCTAGGACTTTTAAGTCCGTGTAGACAGTACTGTTAGTGCAATAAAAACAGTGTTCCTGTATCTATAAGTTTTGTTCTACATGTACCTAAGACCATGCATGATCAAAGTCATACATCAGACATAGTGATAACCTTATCATACATACATGACCTTACTAGAATCTCATCATATTCTGACGTTTTTATTAAAATGTTTGAAATTCAAATAATCTGAGTCTAGATGCCATACATGTCTGTCAATAAGGCTGTGATAATACAACTTTGCATTAAAAAATCAATTGTTGAGCCCTCTGACTGATTCATGCACTACAATGTATATTCTACAAGGTTCCTTAATATTCCTTAACACTATAAGAGTACACTGCCAATAAGCCCTATGCACAAGGCTGCTCAGAAGTAGGTAGTTAAATGGCTTGGCAACTTAAGTAATGACTAGTAGGTCTGGATGCTAAAACACTGGATATCCAAATCCCTCTGCCAGGAGGGAGTGGCCTGCAAATTCCGTTACTGTACACCAAATTCAGGGCCGCCTTGTACATATACTGCGTATTGGCAGTGCTGTGCTTACTTCAGCCACCTTGTTGTAAAGTGTTGCTTGTGTGAGTGTGTGAGTTTGGTTTGGAGCATGGCATATGTCTCAGCTATGCGCTGTCAACGCTCTTCTCTCCTCATGGCACAGTGAGGCCACAACTCAGGGCCCTAGGCAATCCCAAGCCCCTTTTCTGATTTCATCAAGCTGGATTCAGCTTTCACAATTTGATCTTTTGGAAGACAGGCTTTGAATAGAAGTGGCTGTTTTCCCCCCTCTTTACTCAAAGCACTTAAGAGTTTGAAAGACATGGATTCCTTGGGCTGGAGGCAGCTGGCAGCAAAACATTTTTTCAGTGGTTTCTTTTTTTTGTATCCGCTGTCGATGAGTGCCATCTTCCTCAGTGGTCTGTCTGTTTGGCTTATAAATGTGAATGTCACAAACTGTTCATTTGACATATTCTGTAACCAGTTCACTTCTGGTCAGACTGAGGTTAGACATTCTCAAATAATGTTATCTGTTGCTCAAACTGTAAAGCAACACTGTCAAATAATAAACACATTTAAATCACTGCATATTAACCTTCATTTGATTGTGTTAAAATGTACTTGTGCCCCCCTTGCTTCCTGTTCCTTTCTCTCACTGTCAACTTTTCTAAGATTTATCTTTAGTTTCCTTCCTCTGTCCAACTGCATCACTCCACCATGTCTACCTGATGTTTGATGTGTCCTTCTTCAGGCCACATGACCCCTATGCATTGAAGGACCATTATAAGTAAAGACTGGGAGGGTCAGATCCATAATATGCCTTCTCCGAATGTCATTGAATGCTGATGGAGCCAGAGGCCAGTGTTACATTGCACGCATGACCTACTGGATTTACATTCTTTTTGGCATGTTGCTGTCAGATACACACAATTGTACAGTTTAATTTGTATAATCAACTCACATACATGCTCACACAGCATTTCATCCACAGCTCCTTTGAATC
Organism: Hiodon alosoides; assembly: GCA_025775065.1. NCBI lineage: Eukaryota > Metazoa > Chordata > Actinopteri > Hiodontiformes > Hiodontidae > Hiodon > Hiodon alosoides. Next base: position 47,012 of record JAOYSI010065167.1, on the reverse strand, counting down.
CAGTCAGTCCAGGCTGCCGTTTTTTCACTTATAGAAAGTTGTTGGTAACAAATTCTTCTTTGTAAAGACCATCACATGCTTTGGTCTGTTCTTCTTCTGAACCAGATATTAAGGCAGCAACCACCTAAACAAATGAAGGACTGTGGCATGGACTCATGGTCCTCCGTCTTTTTAAATTCACATGGAATTACTCAGGTAATTTTGAATTTTGAATTTTTAAATTCAGTCAGGAATCTAAAGTCTTGTAGCTTTGTTTTGAAATTTGAAAATGTGTTCAGAATCATAGGTTTCTCAAGATATTTTTTTTAATTATAAAAGTGAAGCGAAGAAGGTGTACTACAAGAATTGCCTGAAATTCCTTACATTTCACTGAATAATTTTACAACCATGTATGATAAGAAACCAAAATACAAAAAATATTTGCTATTTATATTGCAGAAATGTTGCTTGTTTACGAGGACTTACGAGGTCACATGTTATAGTAGCGTGATTATAAAACTTACCACTAACCCAAATGTGTGAATGTTTGTAAATCTTTATTTAGCATTTAGCAAGTTTTGAAAGAGCAGCCGACTGACTGCCAGGCAACAAGCCATTAATGTTCAGAGGGACAGGACTTCCAAGCATGTGCAAGTTGACACAGGGCGACGATTGATGTTGTGGGCCTTTAAAGATGTTGTGTGTCTGCGTTTGAAGTGCGCTTTACACAAAGTGTTGCAAAGGATGCCAAGTTCAAAGCAGGCAAACGTGCCATGGCTTGCTCAGTATTGTTCTGGATATCAAATCCCAGTTTACTGTAATTGTCGGTCACAAACCAGGGAAGGGGTACAAACAACCAGACTGTTTAATTATTATTGGAAATGGGAGATTAACACAAAACTACTGCAAATATTTAATGATGGAAAATATTTATAACAGCAGACTGTTAAGTCTGAAATGCATTCATGGTTGTGGCTTTAGCTTTGTCTAAAAACTGCTGAAACAAGAGTATAGTTTTTCTTATTTATTAATTATTATGACTTTGATGGATATTATTTTAGGGGAAAAAAAGTGGTAATACATTTATTTCTACATCTACTTTTTCTTTTTTAGGCTCCTACAGTTTTAAAGATGTAGCTTTTCTTTCATCCCATGCAGAAATAGGTAGACAATAGTTTCAAACTGGTAACTGGGAAAATAAGTCAATAGAAAATATCTAGAACTTAATAACAATGCACCAGGAGTATTTAATGGTTACTGGGCAACAAACATGATGTTGTGACTAACATGGTGTTGAATTTTCTCTACATATGATGAAAATTTTAATCCTGAAAAAGGAGAAGCTACTATTTTATAATAAGATAAAATATGTGCCTTTTGTTGTCCATGATGACTTTATCTGAATAATGAATGAGACTGTTGGTCTGCATCAGCTTCGGGTCACCAGCCTCCATAATGAAAATGACACAATTAAAAGCCTGACCACACAACAAACATGTGAAGTTGTGTAAAACTCAGCGAGTCACACCAGAAAGCAATGTGTGTGCTTGGCCAGAGTTTAGAATCCCCTGTCTATATGGATTATTGAGACTGGGCCGTCAACTCTGCTCTCTGCCTCAGGGGTGCAGCATACTGTACCTGTATTAGGTTATACCCATTAGCTTGGGCCTATTTAAACATTTAAACATAAATGAATAAAAATTATCTTATTAGGCACTTTCCCATGTATGTTTCAATAGAACTGAATCAAAGACTAACTACTTCTAGGTCCCAGAGGGCATGATTCTTTTCTGACTAAAGCTTTGAGTGTTTGTGGTTTAGGAAACTATTTAAATCTAGGCTGTTCAGTAGATGCCTAGGGAAACCTTGGACGAACAGTGAAGGTTCAAGGACACTTTTTACCCATGTTGCCATCTTTGTCTACAGCTTCTTCCTGTTCTTTTGAGGAGCTGGTGAAACAGTCAGCCCTCCCTCTTTAGGGGCGGTTCCAGATGAGGCAGGGCAGGTAAGAAATTGAATCAACCTCTCCTCCACATTGCACGCACCTAAAAAGGAGTACCAAAACAGTAGCAACGTGAAACCGCCGGGTTGGGGAGGAAAAGCTACACTTTCTAAGACTGGCCCACTCTCTGTGCCGCTGGGTCTTTCACCACAACTTAAGAGACTCAAAACTTAATTAAGGTAAGCACTGGCACAACAGGTCAGCAACTCATCCGCATATATAAATGTGTGTATGGATACATATATGTACAGGACTGTGCAAAAGTCTTAGGCACCCTAGCTTTTTTTTTTTTTTTTTTTTACATTTTTTATGTTCTTTTTTTGTCTTCTAAGTCTGTCAGTCTAAAAAAGTAATTTTTTCAAACTTTCATTTTCCAAAAGAAGAACAAGAAGTTCTGCAACAGATGGTATGGGCTCCACAAAGCCCTGATCTCAACATCATCAAGGCTGTCTAGGATTACTTGGACAGATAGAAGTAAGCAAGACTGCTAGTCTGTAGTCTGTAGAAGAACTGTGGAAAGTTACCTAAGGTGCTTGGAACAATCTACCAGTCGATTGTCTTATAAAACTGCACGACAGTACTTGAAACAATTAATGCAGTTTTAATGGTCACCCATTATTGATTTGATTTTTTGTTTTTTAGTGGGTTTTTTGTTTTTAAGTGTATTTGTTTCCCTTTGTAGTATTTATTTTATATTTCGAAACTTTACATTTAATTATTTTTGGAAGCATCTTCGCTTTGCATATTTCTTTTGAATGTGCTTAAGATTTTTGCACAGACCTATATATATTCAAGGCAAGTTGCATTTTATACTGCTAAATTTTTTTATAATATTCAGGTTGAGAAAAACAGCAGTACACCTTGTTGGAGTGTGAACCTCTGATCAGAATTCAGATTTTATTAATTGAATAAATAAATTTTAACTTCGTTAAATAAATATTGATTTTTTTTTATAGTCACGGTGTTCAAAAATGCAAACCTGTTCAAGTTAAAGATAAGAAATGATTTGTATTGACAAATGTATTGTGTTTAGGTAGACAGAGTAGCCACCCCACATCATAGAAGAAGGATAGCAAAGGATATCAAAAAACCTTTCCCCAAAAGTATAGTATATTTGAAAGAGAAAAAAACCTCTCTCTATAAAATTTAGTTGTTTAGGAGTTTAGTTGTTCAATTACGTTCCGCCATATAACTCTCATTCATTCATACTTACAGTGAAATTCATTTGGATTCTAATGTATTTTACAGTTTCCATGCCTCGTAATAATAGGAAAAGCAGTTCTGTCTAAACATTCCTTTCAATCTGTGCCCCACAAGATCTCAGAGTGGGAGAATCCCTGCTTGGCTACCCCAGGGGGAAAGACCTGAGAGGAACCAACTTTCCACAGGATGCAATATGTCCAGACCCGCATTTCTTTAATCAACCTCCAGCTCTTTAAGCTGGATGAAAAACAAAAAAACAAACAAAATAATGTGCACAGGAGTGGCTTTTTAAACCCAAATACAGCAAACTTGTGATTTTTTTTGTATTTTATATGAGTTATTTTGTCCCTATGCACCCTTTTGTTGCCAAATTGAAGTTACAGGAGTGGAACATTGTGGTGAATAACCCAGAAAATGAACAGCACTATAATTAAATTCACTATTTTCTCAATATTTCCCAGTCATCAAATAAATTATGAAATGTATTATTAGCATACCTTATAAGCAATACATCAGAGATCTTTGATTGTTTCCATTATGCTGCACTGGTTTTAAAAGTTTACATTTTTAAGGGAATGCTTGGTGACTGGAATCAAGGAATAACATTGCCATTGTACTCTCTTTGGGATACCTGATACCAAGTCACCTAAAAAGGGGGAATTCCTATGTTTTCCTCGATATACCACCCCGTAGGGTAAAGTTTAGGAAGGTGCTAAAGTGAATCTTGAAGCACTAAGAGTGTAAAGATTTTCTTTTCTGGTGGAGGAATCTATATTTTTCTTTGTTTTTTATTTTATTTTGTAATATTACTTCCTATGCTAAGTCACTTTGAATGATTACTTTGGATTATAACTCCCTTGTAAAAATCTTTCCTGTTTTCTATGGCAGGTCTAACATCTTGTTCTATTTAATTATACCCCCAGTGGCTGTACAAGGAGAAGAGGAAGGTGTCTGAAGTAAAGCAAATTCTGAAATCTAAAGTTGGAAGTTTTTGTCCCTGCCACTTTGTCAACCTACCATTTACACTTCAAGTGTTTGTGAGGCACCACCACAGGCGAAATAAAGCTCTGATGGGCCACGGAAACTGAGGAGTCCAATTTTAGATCTCTAAGTCATACTTACGCAATGGGATTTAATGGATTTTGTTTTGAAACATGCCCAAAATATGTATTTTTAATTGCAATACTATGAGCATTGAGGTTGGGGGGGTCCTGCCAAAAGCCAGAACTCTTTTTACTCAATAGTGCCTTTGATTTTCATTGATTTTTTCTCTTTAGAATTGAGTTCCACATTTGTCTACCCAGGTTGCTACTGTAAACACGAATTGAGTTCAAAATTTTGCTAAATTAAGTTTGAATTGAATAAATTAATCAATCAAAAACAACATTTTGTAAAAGGGCACATATTGAACTGTAGTACAAATCCATCCAGCCATTTCATACACAAGACGGGCCACTGGTGAGTCCTGCCTCTGATGTAACTATGAACAGCAGCTTTTCTCACACCTTTGTGGAGCGACAGCCTACCCTTCTGAACCGGAATGGGCTACAGTTTGGAATGGTGCCGTCTGGTGGCCACCCAGAGTATCGGCATCGTCCTCATCACCTTCATCCAGGTGTTGATTCCCTTACCCACACTGTGCCTTTACTATTCTACCCCTCCAATGTGGATGCTGGGTTTTATGAGGGCTCATACAGGGGTACCCCCCATCTCTTCCCTTACCTTCCCACCATTCATGGGCACTTCGGGGTGTATGAGTGCCCCTTCGAACCGGCCTTTATACAGAAGCGCAACGAGAGGGAGCGCCAGCGGGTCAAGTGCGTCAACCAAGGCTATGCCAAGCTGCGCGATCACCTGCCAGGCGGTGCTGGTGACAAACGGCTCAGTAAGGTGGAGACCCTCCGTGCTGCCATTCGCTACATCAAGTACCTGCAAGGGCTGGTGGGGAATCCACCAACAATGGTACCCACCTGCCCAAGCCCCACACCTAAAACCCTTAGCCAGGCTGATTCGAGTCATAGTGATATGGAGTCACCTCAGTCCCTCTCTGCCTCCTCCTCCCCTGGGTTCTACTGTGAGGAGTCAGAAGAATCAGGAAGATAGACTGGGCCTGGATCAACCAACGTAGAGAATGTAAATAAGGCTGTAGTGAACAATACTAAGCAAAGACTGGGCTCAGGCATGGGGGAGAGCGATATAGTCAATTAAGCTAGATTTGTACAAATCTGAAGGTCTAGATTGCCTATATTCTCAGTGAACCCAATATTTTAAAAATGTCCTTGTGTTCTGAGAGAAGACTGAAGAGAATCGGTGAAATTTGTGCCTAAATATGGACCAATGATGTTGATCAATGGCATGAAATTGCAGAGGTCGGTGTGTTGATTTATTAGACTTTACACCCACAACTGGTAGAAAATGGATTTGAGGAGTTAAACAAATAATTATTAATTCTGAATAATTGCACAGATAAAAAAAAATAAAGGAAATAAACATTGTGGGTTTCTTTTCTTTTAGGTTAAAATGGTTAATACAATTCTCCTTAAATTCTCCCTTTGAACATTTTAAACTTTCAAAACCAGGAACCCTTAAGTGAGCTCCAAAAGAAAGCATTGTGCAAAAGCACATGTTAACCTGAGCTATTTTACTACTTTTCCTATTATCCTTGCTTATGAACACGTGTCTGGGGAACATTGTAAGCTAAACTTACTTGGTCACTAATTTATTGCTAACTGAAAACTTCTAAGAAAAGCATTAACATTATATGTACTCAGAAACTTCATATTTGTTGTTATTTTGAGCTTATTTTGAGCCATAATGAGCTTGAGATGTCATCAGTTCTCACTGCAGCAGCATTCTGGTCAGAAACTCACCTCTTGTATGAAATGAAATCCAATACATTGCATCCAGCAGGTTTTTCACAAGATGTCAATCACATAATTGACCGTAAATATACAAACAATATTTAAAGCTGAGAAGCTAACCTAATATACTGTAGCTATTTATGTAAGAACAATAATCATTTGTACAATATTTGCGTGCTTAATTTTCCGTATCCTGTAATTTAAATTATCTACACTCTAACTTGAATTAATTTTCATTGTGTTTATCTGGTTTTCACAGTTATTGTGCAAAAGTATAGGTCTTTAACTACTGTAGTATTCTGGCGCCATGGAATTGAGATGGTGCTCTGTGTTATTTGTTCCTAAATAACCCCAAAAACAACAACAAAATAAATTTTAATTAGCTTAAAACTTTATTAGCACACTTCTAAGCCAATCGAGAAATGTTTCTGAAAGACTGTATAATAACTTGATAAATAATATACATTTAAATAATTTAATTTTATAAATATTTCCATTTTATTATAAGTTATGTACCTGATATCTGAACGGGTGTGAGTTGTTATCATCATCGAAGAGATACAAAAGTATTGGGCTACACCTCTTAATCATTGAATTCAGGTGTTTCATTCAGTCCCATTGCCACAGGTATATAAAATCAAGCACCTAGCCATGCAATTTGCCTTTACAAACATTTCTGACGATCAACTGTAAGTGGTATTATTGCGGAATAAAAGTGGAAGCATTTAGGAACCACAGCAACTCAGCCACTTACGTGGTAGACCACGTAAAGTTACAGAGCGGGGTCGCCGAGTGCTGAGGCGCATAGTGCATAAAAGTCGCAAACGCTCTGCTCACTTAATAACTGGAGAGTTCCAAACCTCCTCTGGCATTAACATCAGCACAAAAATGGCAATAAACCCGTCTGTCTGCTGTAACGCCCCACCTGTTTAATTTCTCTAGCTTTGGAACATTATCTGTTTTAATATATTATTATTTGTTACACTTAGAAAAATACATACATAAAAGGACATGCATAGAATTGGGGTACATAAAAGGTATTGGCAAGGTTGGGCAAGTTACTTTGAAAATGTGAATACTGAATCAATAACATAGTCCATTACTATACATTAAAAGAAACTCAGAATACTTAAAATACTTAATCAGACATTTCTAAGATTTGCGGTTTAACCTAACCCTAATCAGTAAAAAAAAAAAAAAAAAAATTATTCTTAACCCTATGATTTGGACTCCAGTGTGGTCTCTCCAGTACATCAGCCATCTAAAACGAGTAAATGCGATAGCAGGAATCGATTTTAGCAGCAGAAATGTTTATAGCCACATCACCTCATCTGTCTTAAAACCCTTGGTGACTATGAACAAAAGGTTAACTAGACAAGTTTTTAATCTTGTTTAAAGATAGTGGCTTTGTGTTCAAAGGCTCATCCCCTCGACCGTTTTTGATATTCTTGCCAAAAATAACTAACCAGCTTCTTGTAAGCAAGGTCATCTAAGGGACTTTGAGATCTTTAAGATATGGGTTTTCTAATCGATTTATGACCTTGTAAGTTAACAGTAATAAACCTAGAGGCAGACCACTGTTGTATTGGCAGCCGCTGTAATGACTATAAAACTCAATTACAAAAATGATAAAAAATCCAATTGTTTCCAAATCACAAAATAATTTAATAATTGAACACAGCTAACTGGAAACAGTATAGAAACTGTTAAGAAAACTGAAGGTCTGCCTGTTTTCCACTCACTGCTACTTTGTTTCCCTTTCTGCAATTCCAAACTTTGTTCCTCCCACCTCACAATCCCCGAGCGATTCCAATATTGTGTACAATTTTTTATCACGCAAACCCATTCGTTTGTGGCCTGCTTTTAGTTACCTTGTCCCCAACAGGCTTCCAACCATTTAAAAATATATCAGCCGCTCAACTGCCCAGTGTCAAATAGATACAATTGCTGGGTCTGGCCAGTAGACAACCCCAGTGGGCCCCTGTCCTTGATCCCTGATGCTCTTTGTTCTTTCCGGCCCCCACTCCCTAAGTTATGTTTGGAGTGTCGCTCACTAACTATATTTACACTTTGCCCAGCTGCACCTGGTTTCCTCGCCTGATTCTCCCAGAACTCCAGCCGTCCATTTCCCTATTAGAATAGGGACCCAGAGGGGGTATTTGAGCGTGCCTGTTGAGTATACATCTTACCCTGACTCAGGAGGGGTGTGAGCAAGCCGAAGTACAGTGAAACCATCTCCTGTGGACTGATCAGGATGGAAACGGGTAATGAGGCACCCATGTCCTCTTTCATCATGGACGAGGAGACTCTGAAGAGGAAGCAGAGAGAAAAGCTAAAGAAGCTGCAGGCCACGGGGGGAAATCCACGGCCTGCCCGCTCCCTCTTCTTCCTGACCTTAAAGAACCCTTTCCGCAAGGCCTGCATCAGCATTGTGGAGTGGAAGTATCTTTCAGTCTTCTGGCTCAGGACACAAACACAGGCATCTCTATACACCCCCACGTACAGGTACATGCGATGCATTCAGTCACTTGAACTCAGAGCTCTGACTACACTTAGTTAGCTCGGAGGTTCTTAATTGAAAAAATAAAACCATGTGTTCTAATAAGAACCAATGTTCTATGTCGCTTTGAAAGAAAAATAAGTAGCATAGTCACACACTGGATAAAAATACAGTAGTCAGTAGTACTAAAACAGTTTAGAGAGGGCAATTGGGAGGTTAAAGACCTCAAAAATGAAAGACACAAAATATGAAAGAACACATTTTCAGAGACATTTTCAGAGCCTTGTCTATTTATGAATCTTTATGAAAATTTAGACTTCAATCTGGTTTTCCACCAAATGTTGAATTCATAAAGCTATCTCTGAATTGTTTTGTATTGATTAGAACAAATTGCAAAATGTACTGAATGTTTGAGATTAGTTTTTAGTTGCATTAAAGTGAATAGAATTCCTGTGGTGTTATTAACAAATATGTATATTCAAACTGTGCAATGATATTCTGGGAGTCTAAAGTTATCCTCTCGAATCATTGCCTATAAACAGACATAAAATCTGACAAAAGCCAACTAGTAGTAGAAATAAAGAATGCGTTTCAACGATAGCACATGGATTGACACTATCATGTCTAGATAGTCAGCTAGCACCGCTTAAAAAAACAAAGTATCAAGCACGATGAAAACAATTGTGCAGTTAGTCTGGTTGGGTTTTTCATAGCCAAGGAGGTTGCTTGTTTATGTTAGTGTGAGATCCCTGCCCCAGGAGGCATGGTTGAAGGATATACTTCCCTGTTTCCTCCCCTAGTTAGCCTGCCAGAATAGTGGGGCATCTGAGGTCCATACTGAAATGCTTCAGATGTAACTCTTAGAGTCATTGCTTTTATTTTACATAATTATTCTAGGGCATTTTCAGTTTTATTTTGTCCCGTGAAGATTCCCATTCTTAAATTTCCATTCCATCCAAATGAAGGCTGAGTATTATTATCCAACGATCAGAGGGGTTTATAGGTGGTTCCAAATTACAAAAGAAAATTACTTTGCTCAGGGGTACCACTGCAATGGCCCTCCTAGGTCTGTGAAAAACTGTTATGTTGTTAACGGGAATGTAATCAGGGGAATGGTCACGGTTCATGTGTGTTGAGCATTTTCCTAAGCGATGACTCCCAGGCCTTTCGAGATCATCATCCTGATCACCATCTTTGCTAACTGCGTGGCACTGGCCGTGTTCCTGCCCATGCCTGAGGAGGACACGAACAACACCAATGCCAGCCTGGTGAGTGCCAGACTGCTCTTTAGTGTATTTTAATACTGGTTACTAAGCTAGTTACTAAACTTTTGCTTACTTACATATGTACTCCATTATTGTCATGCTGGCCCATTGTCATGGTGGAAAATGTTTTGTTTGCTTCAAAAACAAACTTATCTAATTCAACACTGTTGTCTTTAAAAAATTTTAAACTAAACAGATTCTGGGAATCTTGTTCTGGTAACTTCTGGTCTTGCCATGCGGCCTTGGTAGAGCACAAGCCTGTGTTTGTCCCAGGTTGACGTTAAAATCAGGCTGTGTGTAATCAGACATCTTTATAGTTGCCTGTGCAAACAGATGAATGACTCCTTGTTTTAAGTTTTTGACATATAAATTGTTTGTTTATTGTTTTAAAAAACAATTATCTTATTTTTCAGTGCAATTTTTGGATAATATATTTTTGGTGACCATAAAAGCCAGAGTACTGGCAAATAATAGCTACGGTACTAATTGTTACCGTTATAATAATTTTCATTTCTGAGGACTCGCATAGACAAGCTAAAGTGACAGAAAACTTTTAAATTTTTTCTTCATGACAGCCACAGTAGAGGCCCTTTTGAGTTCTAGGATATCTTTAAATTGTTTTCATATGATGTTTACATGTATAACTATAATAATGTGTGGGCACATTTTTATACATGTTCGAGACATTCAGTAAGTACATTTTTGTAGTTTTTGCCTTTAATAAATAATGTGGGGACCTGAGTGTGGTTTGGTTAAATCGACAGTGCTTGCAATTCGACTCTTTTTACATGACTGCCAGCAGAGCTGGCTAAGACAGAAGGATATTGACTGGAAAATTCTGTTTGATATATGTTATTTTACTTTTTTAATGCGCTTTTTCCATTTTTGTTGAATTATCTAATTTTGTTGAATTTATGTTAATTATGCCTGATAACAGATGGAACATTCCTTTATGTTCCTGTCTCTGGCCGCTCCCAGACTGGGCACACTCCAGCTCACCACACCTTCCTAATAGTTCTCTAACTGCTGGCAAAAGACTAATTAAAACTGGTTATAAGATTTAGGTTTGTTATATTCTTCCCACAGTATTTCTCAATTAGATTAGAATTTTTAAATATATATTAGAAATTAGATGATCTTTTTCAGTGTTGATTTTGATCAATATATCAGCCATGAAATAAATTTGTCTCAATCTTTTTGAGACATATGGTGCAGCATAAATCCATGTATCAGCAGCTTGGCTAAATTGCATCCCAATTGTTTTACACTATGACAATGATTCTCAAACTGCTGTCTACGGAATAATAAAACATATTGTATCATATCTTATTAATGTATAATTGAATGATTAGCACAGAACATCAATTTTATGTTATATAATGTTTTTAAAATATGTTTTGTTTGTGAGAGTTAAACTTGGGTTAAGTCATGGAATGTTACATTTTTCATCTTAAACCTTAGACCTGTGTTGCATTAATAACTTAATCTTGTACGTACCTGTATTACTTTGCTAACCAAAAAAAAAAACTTAACAAAAAAAAGTTTTACTATAAATATTTATATTTTTGTGCATTTATGCATTGTGGGAAAAGATTAATACTCTTTTACTTGCTTTCAGTCTTTCTGTACTCCCAATACGTAGGATTTTTAAAGATTATATACATTAGAGATAGACCCCAGAATGGCTCAGTCATTAAAGATACTTTCCTGTGTACTGACTGATCCTTATGAGCTGTAATTGGCTGGTTCAAATCCAGCTCGTGTCATTAGCTGGCTCTTACCGGATGAGCACAGTCATAGCACACAAATGGCATAGCACCATCTGGGTTGGGATTGGTTAAATTGGCAGTGCTTCCCTTGGCTTGCTACTGAGGATCTCCTACCGGCTTCCCAGGCTTGCGGTACAATCAGTGCATCTCCTCCAATCGGTGCTGGGCCTCTGCTGCGGACTGTGTAACTTGCAGTGTGGAAAAGAGGCTCAAAGGAGACTAGGATTGGTGGAGCCTAGTCGGACATCCTCACCCTCTCTGCATGTGGTGATGGGAGTCATGGCGTCAAGCAGAGATGCATTAACACAATTGCCTTGGGTAGGATAATAATAATAATAATAATAATAATTATTATTATTATTATTATTATTATTATTATTATTATTGTAGACCAATATGAAAGTCATGTTTTGTGAAAATTGTGTTCTATTAAATTATAAAATAATATACTTCTCTTATGACTGAACCTTTTTTTTTAAATCACCATTTTAAGCTAGAAAGAGATTATGTCCCTCCAGAGCTGACAATCGGTCCCCTAATGCTGAGAATACTCCAATGCGTTAGACTACTGACATATCGTCAGTAATGTATGTTTCAGTCTTAGTTTGTGTGATTGGGGTGCACTAAAGTTCAGGCGACATTCTCTTGGCTGACGAGACCCTTACATGTGGATATCTGTTATTTATCCTTTGTGGTTCACGAGGGGCAAATTTGAGAACCACTGCACTTACGTGTCAATGAATGGAACATGTAGCTTGCAGTGTGAAAAAGACTGGTGTCTCAAGGGCGACAAGGATTTGTGGAGCTCAGTCACGTTTCCTCACCCTCTCCACATGTGGTGGTGGGAGTCGTGGCATCAAGTTGTAATAGGGGTCTGCTGAAATGATGGATAACTTTTTATGAATTTAATTCAAATACAAAATTTAGACAATATGAGATTTTAAATACATACGCTTCATTTTTTTATAATCTTAGGTAAAAATCACAACAGAAATCATCGTTGAGTAAGCTATACATCCAATGTGAACACATATTGAATTACATTTGACAGGATTTTGTGTCCTACACATGTAACATTGAACGTTTTTGTGACTATGACACAAAACTATGACTATATGTGACTATAATACGTTATCATGTAGCTGTCACGTTACATAAGTATATAATACATCACAATAGGTTAAAGCCTTTTTAATCCTGTATCACACGGAAATACAGGATTTAAAAGGAACAACCTTTGACTTATTGTGCTGTATTACATACTCTAATAAACGGTTCTTTTCATGACTCATGAACTTGCCCTTGTTTCAAAGTTAAGGTTGTTGTCTCTGTTTGCCAGCCCAGAACAGTAGGAGGACAGGTGCTCATACCAGCACTGTTGTGTGTTCAACACTTTATATTTAGCTCATCAATAAATCCACACAGCTTGCCGAGCATGAGTGTTGTCACTGATAAGGCATGCTCAGTAATCCATTTACACATTTGTAAAGACCACCCGGTACGCTCTCTAGGATCATGTGACCATGTCTCTTCTTCAGAGTGACATGCATTGAACATTGGAGAGACAGTGAATGTAGCCATGAAATGAATGCAGCAAATTATACACATTATGTGTTGAAATATATATTTTTTCTGTTGTTCTTAAAACTAAATATTCAAAAAGGAGTTCCTCTGATGGACATACACAAGGCAATTTGAAAGCGCACTCAGCTATACATCCAGCCGTATGAAGCACACTACTGATATGTAGCCATTGGTGGGCCAACTGTTCAAAATTTGTTCATGTCCTGGATGACCTACAAGTCGTTAATGCCAGCCAGTCTGCCATTTAGCCGTCAATTCTTAACATGCCAAGCCTGAAATAGTAGCTGGGTGGACGGACAAGGCGTACATGCTTCATGCCCCATGGTGGCTCCGGCTTCCATCTCCATAAAGGGGAGAGCAGAAAGATGACAGAAAACCATAGAAAGTCCAGGACGTCCACTCCTTTCATCCAGGAACCCTGTGCCCGATAGAATCAGCTCCTTCGTGCAAGAAGATTGACACTATTTCACTGAACACAGCAACCAAAACTTTAATGGAATTGTTGCAATATAAAAGTTTTAGGATTTTTTGCATGCCTCATTCAATGCAAACAATGAATGTATTAATAAATTAATTAATGGAAATACAGAAGTATAATACAAAGAATACTATGGTTATATATATGTAAAAACAAATGGGTTATTGAGGTATTTGGGCTGAATCTTGTGGAATTAAGTGTAGGGATGAGCAATGCACTGAATCACCATCGATATGATACTGGGCCCAGCAGGTGTAGACGAGCGTGCCCTTACGACACTTGCACGTCTCCACGAGACGCTTTCCACAATAAGCTAAGTTAAACGCATTCTGGTTTTAATATTTATTGCACTTCTTCCAGTCACAATTTATTATTAATTTAATTATGTATTTATAATTAATCTAACTGAAGAAAATATATATAGATATATGAGCAAGAATGCTGTCATGGCTAACAATATTAATAAAAGTATGAATATGCATTATATGGACAAAAGTATTGGGACACACCTCTTAATCATTGAATTCAACTGTTTCATTCTGTCCAATTTTCACAGGTGTATAAAATAAAGCACCTTGCCATGCAGTCTGCCTTTACAAACATTTTTGAAAGAATGGGTCATTCTAAAGAGCTCACTGAATTCGAGCGTGGTACTGGATGCCACCATTGCAAAAAGTCAGTTTGTGAAATTTCTTCTCTCTTAGATATTCCACGATCAACTGTAAGTGGTATTATTGCTAAGTGGAACCACAGCAACTCAGCCATGAAGTGGCAGACCACGTAAAGTTACAGAGTGGAGTCGCCGAGTGCTAAGGCACATAGTGTGTAAAAGTCTGCTGACTCAATAACTGCAGAGATCCAAACCTCCTCTGGCATTAACATCAGCACAAAAACTGTGTGCCGGGAGCTTCATCACATGGGTTTCCGTGGTCGAGCAGCTGTATACAGTGCCCCAGTGCACAAAGCAAGGTCCATAAAGGCATGGTTGGATGGATTTAGTCTGGAAGAACTTGACTGGCCCGCACTGAGCCCTGACCTCAACCCTATCGAACACCTTTGGGATGAACTAGTACTGAGATTGCAGGCCAGGCCGTCTTGTCAAACATCAGTATCTGACCTCACAAATGCTCTTCTGGTAGAATGGGCAAAAATTTCAACAGACACACTCCAAAATCTGCAGAAAGCCTTCCCAGAAGAATGGAAGCTGTTATAGCTGCAAAGGGGGGGGCATCACTCAATATTAATGCCTATGGATTTAGTATGGGATGTCATAAAAGCTCCTGTAGCTCCTCACAATACTTTTGTCCATATAGTGTATGTTCAGAATGTACCTACCTGTGCCTAGTGACTACAGAACACAACATCACTGCAACATTATTCCATCATGAATCCATGCAGTTCTGTAGTGGGTTTTATCACTATCTCAGTGAATTTTATTAAAAAAAACTTTTTGTCTAGGTAGCAATCTGATTATCCGAAAGACCCAATACCTACTTGTTTCAACATTTGCAGATTAAATATGTCACCAATGGGCTGCATTTCATCTGCTGTTGAATACACGTTATTCTGATTTTAGATTACAGAGATAGTAGAGCTGCAGGGAAAAATGGCTTAAATCAAACCGCATACTCTCCCTAGAAGGCAGGTCACATAGCAGACTTATTACTGAAAGATCATAATTTAAAATAGGAACTTATCTTAGTTTCACTTATTTAACAATTTGTTTACAATTAACAATACGTATACAATTTATTTTTCCAAGACATGGCCATGTCATCTTAGTATAGCAACCATTGATCAAATAGGCACATAGTTTCAAGCCTATTTAAGTGGTTTCTGTGCCTATGTAATTACTGTGCCTGCCTGATACCTGGTTCTCTCTAAACACCCAAACCCAATTGAGTCTCCCATTGTTTCACATCACCTCAATGGTAAAACTTAAAGGTAAACTAGAACAAGGGGTGATAGATTTACCTCTGCTTGTTCCTGGCTGTAAATTAAATCAAAATATTGTTATTACTATACAGCAGGTTGTTTCTGTGGTGATTTTAAGTACTAACAATCTAATAAGTACACAGCATTTAAGATTATTGTTCACAACAATAGAGGTTTATAACAATAATCTGTTGTTACATTGAGAGACAACTGACCCCTTGATCCAATTTAACAGGAGAGCCTGGAGTACATCTTTCTGGTCATTTTCACCTTGGAGTGCTTCCTCAAGATAGTGGCCTATGGGTTCCTGTTCCATGCAGATGCCTATCTCCGCAACTGCTGGAACATCCTTGACTTTGTCATCGTTTTCATGGGGTGAGCTGCACTGAATTGGGGGCTTACTGAAAGAAACATTGACATAATAATTTTGAACTGGGCAATCCTTTACGCCAAGCGAAGAAGTGATTAAGTAGGAAAATAGGAAATAATCTATAATGGAGGGTTATGTCTAATCCTGTCATTCATGATATATCCAGCCTTCAACAGTTAAGTGCCCTGTAGAATATGGGGTTGGACAATAATTGTTCTCCATTTTGGGCAAAAAGCATGTTGTGATTCTCTCATAAGGGGATCTTATGGACTTTTTGTTTACTCTTGCTATGTTAATGTGTTAGGGTTAAGGTTAGTATGCACTAATTCCAAGTGCTTTGTGGGCCTTTGGCACTGCCACAGGCGTATTGTGGTTTCTCTCATCTGAAATCCATTCTTCTCACAGGCTGTTCACCATTGCCCTGGACACCATCAACCACATCAGTGGGGTGGAGGCCCCAGTAGGTGAAAAGGGGGGCGGGTTCGACATGAAGGCCCTGAGAGCGTTCAGAGTCCTGCGGCCACTGCGTCTCGTCTCAGGGGTCCCCAGTAAGATCCCCCTCCAGCAATATTTCCCCATGTCAAAATATCAGAGAAATGCTGAGGGGACTGATGTTTCTGGCGATGTGGTGTGTCTTAACTAAACCTTTAAAAAATTGGTGGAGTCAGTAGCTCTGATGTGAACAGGAAGCGCATTCCACAGTCATGGAGCCACAGTAGAAAATTCTCTGTACCTATGATGCGCATGCTGGTAGCTGGTATAACAAGGCAACCACAACTTCTTGTGTACTTGTGAAGGAGCTGTGTGATATACTGTAGTACAGAACTGTAGTTCTGTATTTGTTTGGTAGCCAGTGAAGATTAAACAGCACTGGAGTATTTTGCAGCTGAGTTTCCACAATACACAAAAACAGCAAATTTGATATGGGTTAAAAATTGCTCAGAACATCAGAACGTCAGGTTTTTTTATTGGTGTGATAAAGGCAGTTTTGAGAGAAATAGAAACATGACCAGATTCAAGAGATTCAATATTGCTTTCTGTGGCCCATTCTTTTATCAAGTTGTTTATTAGAAGTGAGAAAAACAGAACAGTTACATGTTTTATTGTAAAACAGTTATGTTTTAGACCAGCAGGTAGCACACGTGTGTTATTAAATGTAAACTGAGTAAATAAAGACATGGACAGTAAGAAAAACTAAAGATATTCTGCACTTCAACATATTCCACACTCAAGACCTTCTTATGCATCCCCTCATGAGGAGATGATGTAGTCCTGATTGAACTCTCTCGCTTTCTTACATCTGTTTTATATTCGTACATTTCATAGGTGATCTGCCTTGGAATCTCACAAGTTTTAACAAATCCTGCTTGAAAGGTTCATTTATTATGAGGAATCAATGCATGCATAGAAAACAATGTTTAAAATAAATGTAAATATGTAAGTATAGGGTTTATAAAAGAAGATGAATACAGCCACAACAGGTGGGTAACATACTAACTGAGTACTTACATCAAGTCTTTATAGTCTATGTATAATCAGTTATGTGTGAAAGTACTCAATCAGTTAAAGGTCTATAATGAATCTATGCAGATAATGAATACTTATACAATCAATTCTTTAAAAAAATATAAAAAATTGATTAAAGATCATAAAAGTTAACAAAGTATAGGGAAATAAGACACAATAATTAAAAGATGCTCATATTAAGTGAAGTTTTTTTCTGGGAACAGGGTGACTCCACAAAAAGTAAATGGGTAAAAAGCACTTCAGGAAACATATTTCTAAGGTACAGAGCGTTTCCTCCTGAATATTCTTCCACAGAAATAAGACAACAAGCTTTTAAGCTAATTGTTTATTAGAAAAAAAGAACCGTTACACTTGTTTTAGACCAGCAGGTAGCCCTCGTGTGATATTAAATGCAAATAATGTTTCCATAAACTGAGTAATTAAAGAGATGGACTGATTAACAACCCCAGGAATCAAATCTTCCACCCACCCTGGTGGTATTGTTCATGGACACTTTCCTCCAAATCTAAAATCTGTATTATTTTGGATTATTTTGTGACACTCACATTTAGGGCAGCATGAAATTTTGGAAACAATTAGGTAATTCAGGGAAGCAATCCCCTCTAATTAGGGTGGTACTCTAAATATAATTTCCTCCCATTACAAAACCCCTTACAGTTCAGGGAGCCAGGATTGCTACAAACGTGACATTTGTTAGTCTTTTGGCTTTAGATGTTGTTTGGTTGGTTTTAGTGTCTATTAAATTGGCTTGTTCCCTTTTCAGGCCTGCAGGTGGTGATGAACTCCATCCTCAAGGCCATGCTACCACTCATACACATCGCCCTGCTGGTGTTCTTCATGGTCACCATTTACGCCATAGTAGGACTGGAGCTCTTCAAGTGCAAGATGCATAAGACTTGCTACTACACCAGCACAGGCTAGTGGGGATGTGAATGGAAGAGGCTCCCAGTGGACATTGTTTCAGTAATTTCCAATAGAAGATATTGTTACACATTTAGGTCTTCGTACGACATTTAAGGAATATTTATATCAATTGGGTATCCCCTGGCTATACAATAGGAAAATTATACATCCCTGGCCCAACTATAGTCTATTTATGGTGTTAGAAATACACTCCCTGCTCTTCCCGCAGACATCATTGCTACAGTGGAGAATGAAGAGGCCTCACCCTGTGCCCAGGCCGGCAACGGACGACGCTGTACCATCAACGGCACAGAGTGCAAGGCCGGTTGGCCGGGGCCCAACCATGGAATTACCCACTTTGACAACCTGGGCTTTGCCATGCTTACCGTCTATCAGTGCATCACTATGGAGGGTTGGACTGATGTGCTCTACTGGGTAACTCCACTCTCTCCCCACTCAATCTCAGCAAACACAGTGCAATCACAGCTCTGTTGTGAGTTCTTCGTTAGCATAAGAAACACCCAGTTTCTGTTCCCAAGGCCGAATTAACGTTCATTCTGTTAAATTATTTCCTTTATTAAGTGAGGTACATAGGAGGGTTTCATATGAGTGGAAAGGATTCAGTTGGACTGAACACTGAAGACTAACATCTCTCTCACTGTGGCTATCCTCGGTAGGTAAACGACGCCATTGGCAATGAGTGGCCCTGGATGTACTTTGTCACGCTCATTCTGCTTGGGTCCTTCTTCGTTCTCAATCTGGTGCTGGGAGTCCTCAGTGGGTAAGGAATAACTCATTAACTGGCTCTTTCTCATTTTCTGTCTCTGCCCCAATGTCTGAATGTCTAGTGAGGGAAAAGACGCTGTTCAATCCTTTACTGAACCCCTCAAATAGGAGGGCATACAAGTTCTGGCTTAAACGCAAGGGTCTGTGTTTTTATGTCCCAGAATTCCAAAAGCCAAGCTACACTGACATACATGGCTGAGAAAATTTCCCCTCAAATGTAACAATGGAAATATACAGATTGCAATTGAATGTGGGTGATAATTATGAAAAATAATAACATGAATAATAGTTTAATTTTAAGTTACATATGCATTGTGACTCATTTTATTTAGTTTTCTTTTAGCCATTAGAATGCCGATGTTATGGAATTATAGTGTGTCCCGAGAAGTGGTGCTATTTTTATTCCCGATGTTTGTGTATGTTTTTTACACAAGAGAAAGATACACATTTATTTTAGATAATATTTGAATTCAGTATGATAAAGTAGAAAAGTCTCTCATCCTGTATCTTGCCCTGTGTACTTTGCCAACATTTAGCGAGTTCACCAAGGAGCGAGAAAAGGCTAAGTCACGAGGAGAGTTCCAGAAGCTGAGAGAGAGACAGCAGCTGGATGAAGACCTGAAGGGCTATATGGAATGGATCACCCAGGCCGAGGTCATAGACAACGAACAGGAGGGTCAAGGTGCTCCCTGCCCATATTCCTCCAGTCCAGAGCAGGGGCTCCTTCTCCTGGTCCTCAGAGACCTCTTTCCAGCTTTTTCTCTATTTTTCCTTCTCAAAAAAAGTCTAGATTGTTACATTATGATTAATAATTAGTTTAATCAAGTCAAATGGTCAGCGGGGTACTCACACTACACACAGGGGATTTCAAGGACCAAGTTTGTAAAGCCCTGCTTCAGAGATTTGACAGTCCAAGATCTAGCCCTTTAGTATTTCTCCAAGGAGACATTCTCAGAACTAAGGAAGTCTGACTCACTTCTCAACTCACTTGAAATTCACAAAGCAGCAGATTCCATATTGTTCTACATTTCAAAGCTAATTTATTTTCACAGGGCTGCTCCCTCTAGAGGAGGGGGGCTCAGACACCGAAAGCCTGTACAACAAAGAAGGGATGAACCGCCTAATTTTCTACTTGTGAGTATGCCCACTCAGTCTGTTTCTAGACACAGAGTTTTGCCATGGGATGTGACGAGGACTCCTTGTCCCCTAGTCGCCGTGGGCGCCACTGGAACCGTTTTTTCCGTCGGAGGTGCCGAACCTGGGTGAAGTCCAGCTTCTTCTACTGGTTGGTGATACTGCTGGTCTTCCTCAACACCCTGGCGATCGCCACTGAGCATCACAAACAGTCGCAAGGCCTCACCAACCTACAAGGTATTTCCTGAAGAGGGAGTGCAGCTCCAGCGCCACACCCTCACGTTCCTGTACACTGCATTTCTCCACAAACACAGAACACATCCAAAACATTGTCACTCCCGAGATCCAGAAGTTTTCTTGAGTTATCAATAGTCGCGTAGCAAACATATTTTGCTTACTGTAAATTCACTCACTCCTTCCTCTGTATCTGTGAGGTATGACAGCGAAAGGGGAGCAAAATCTGACATGCCTACCCCCCCCCCACACCACCACTCCAGAAAATGAACATGTCCTATGTGCATTAGTGGATCTGATACACAATCTTTTTTACCAAAATGCAGTGTATATTGACAGGTGTCTAATAGTGTAGTTCGCTGGCCGAATCACTGATCTTCAAATCATCTAATTGTTGTAATTTGCAACACATAAAACAAAACATTAAACATAACTATCCATACAGATGAGCCAATCAGCGATTAATCTAACAAAATTAGCTTTTGCACTGAAGTTAGTAACTGTTACATACAATGGTATAAAATATTTTAAAAGTAAAATTACATCAAATCGAACATTAATTGAATTTTGATACAACAAATGCTGAGCTTGCAATCCTTGTCAATCAATAAAAATGTTGTAAATGGTGTAAAGCCCTCATTCACAGGTTTTATCACTAGTATACAGGGAGTAGGCAAAAAGTTGACAGCAGAAGAAAAAAATTTAATAATATAATTAATAGAAAAACAGTAAAGACAAAATAATAACTAAAGTGTAGTAAATTATAATTTAAAAGACAATTACCTTAAAAAAGAACTGTGGCCGCTGACTGTTCTGGAAGATCTCTGTGTGACGTAACAAAGTGATGTAATCTAATTACATAATCTTATTCAATGAAATTTTTGCATATTTTTGCTTTGAGACATTTCAGAAGAGAGGGTGCATCATCGGTGCTTAACGCCTAATTTGAACAGCTCGGCGTCAAAGGGTTAAGAAGGAGTTCCCCATCCTCATTCTTCAATTTATGTCCCTGGTTGTAGACAACACCAACAAGGTGCTGCTGTCGCTGTTTGCGGCCGAGATGTTCTTGAAGATCTACGCACTAGGCGTACCCTCCTACTTCATCTCTCTGTTCAACCGGTTCGACTGCTTTGTGGTGTCTGTGGGCATCCTGGAGTTGGTGTTAGTGCACCTGGATGTCATGTCACCCATGGGCTTTTCTGTGCTGAGGTGCATCCGGCTGCTGCGCCTCTTCAAGGTGACAAAGTAAGTACACTCTCTTCAGACATAAAGCTGGATTATTGCTAAATGACTTTCTTAACCCGTTCAAGGGTAAAACAGCACTATGAAGCCATCTTGCTATTTGTATCTTACACATATACTGGGGAATCTTGCTTCAGTTATTTACACACCTGGGTCGGGAACACAGACACTCTTAATCAGACCTACGTATGTTATGAATTTAAAGACTTGAGTATTCAGTGAAGCAAATCACATTGAGTACCTTTAGAAAAGGTGCAACAAACAGTGTCCAACAAGTCAAAATTTCAAAACATAATGGCTACTTTACCATCTCCATATGCTGCAATTTGAGCAAAATGTGGCCATTTAAAGTCCATTTAATGCACACAGCACCAAAGTCTCGCCCCCCTCCAGTTTATGTACAGTGTCATTTGTTGATTCTATTTTTCTCTCTGTACACCAGTCCTTGGGACCTTTTTCAAACAATAAATCAATCAGTTGAAAGAAGGCATCAACAACCCCTGTGTACCCTTATGTACTTCCCTATGAACTTCACAGTATATGAGCTTCCTATTGTTTCCAGGTACTGGACGTCTCTCAGCAACCTGGTGGCTTCCCTTCTCAACTCGGTGCGCTCCATCGCCTCCCTGCTGCTGTTGCTCTTCCTCTTCATTGTCATCTTCTCCCTCCTGGGCATGCAAGTATTCGGGGGCAAGTTTAACTTCCCGGACCAGGAGGTGCGGCGCAGCACCTTTGACAACTTTCCCCAGGCACTTATCAGCGTGTTTCAGGTAGGAATGCATCACTATTCTGCTCCAACCCACATCTGGAACAGTACCTCAGAGCTTTCTTAAAATAAGATATAACATATATGTCACACCAGTGTATATTTCAGTAAGTATTCAATTCCTCAGGGTATGATTGACAGATCTCGTAGTTGTGCTGCAGTACAAATGTACTAATACTCTAAAAAAGACCTCTGGAGCTTGGTCTCATGTTGATTGTGAATTCAGTGATTGTGAATGCAGTCTCTGGCTGTTACTCTCTCTCTCTCTCTGTCTCTCTCTTGCTATGCTTAGATACTTACAGGCGAAGACTGGAACTCTGTGATGTACAACGGGATCATGGCCTATGGAGGGCCAGTCTTCCCAGGGATCCTGGTCAGCATCTACTTTATCATCCTCTTTGTCTGCGGCAACTGTATCCCTCACAGCTGTCCCATGAGGCGACACCCCTTAGACAGAAACTATTTTCCTTCTTATCATACTTATTTTTCATAGTATGCAGCCGTCTGTGGAATTGTAGAACATGCTTGCTTTCTGTCTAGATCAGCTTGTCTTTGTTCTCTTCCTGGGCACTGACTGCGTATACTTGTTCTTTCATAGAGCCCAATGAATTAGGTTTTATTGAGTTGGCCATCAAATTATCAATATTTGACACTTCTTATTTGACACGCAAGTTCTTAATGCGTTCTTCTTACGAATATGTATGTACTAATATTTTCCTTTAGGGACCAATGAGAGCTCCTCAGTTGATCAATAACATGTTGGCTGGATGAAAAACTAATTGAATCCCTGCCCTAAGAAAAGGGAATGTGTAGTTGTTGGTTTTGTTTGTGCTGTCCAATTATACGTCTACAGTTCCTGTGGTTTCATACAGTTTTTGAACCGATTATTTGTGTTCAGAACCATGGTTCTGCTAGAGTTTGCCCTAAGCTGCCCCTTGCACAGATATCCTTCTGAACGTGTTTCTGGCCATTGCCGTGGATAATCTGGCAGAGGCAGAGAGTCTGACCTCAGCCCAGAAGGAGAAGGCAGAGGAGAAGAAACGGAAGAAGCTGCTTAGGTGAGCTAGGCGTTGTCTTCAAAGCAGCCCAATTCATTCCAGGGCACGAGGGTGAACCTACGGCACAGTTGAACCAGACAGACCCAGTCTAAACCAATTGACAAAGTATAGGGAATGATAGGGAATAGGAACCCAAGTGCGGTGGTGCAAAAAACCTTGAAATAGCCAGGGGTCAAAGATGGCAAACAAGAGTGTCTGAGGAAGTCCACGAGTTGTGGTCAAAGGTAGCGCTCTGAAACACTTTGGCAAGATATTTGTAAGATTGAGCATTGTAAGATTGAGTGGGAAGCAGGATACCAGTGATTAAGATTCTGAACTAATGAGAAGAGGTCAGGACAAAACAACTGTGTTTGTGGAATGTTAATTGAATAATTGCTCATTACACTGAGGAAGGGTGAAACAATCAGTATTCAGGAGATGTTGACTTCTGGTAGCAGATTGGGAAGGGCTAGGCATAGATGTGACACATGTAACCTACCCCGTTCAAACCTCCCTGGCCACTTGACATTTATCCGCCCCAGTCGAGGATCGAGTTGTCACAACAAAGAACAAAAACAAAAAACAATTAGCTCATTGTTAGCTAGCTACCGAAGACTACCATACATTATGATGCATTATTGATTAACATGGTGAATGGACTTATTTAAGCTATTAATGCCAAAGAAAAAGTTTTAGGTGAGGTACCACTGGTTTTCAAATCACATTGGCCAAGTCCAGTTTTTTAAAGAAACCCTAGAAAACAAGTACTACTATCACAACGTAAAACTCATTAATCTAATATCAATAGACACTATATGGACAAAAGTATTGGGCCACACCTCTTAATCATTGAATTCAGGTGTTTCAATCAGTCCCATTGCCACAGGTGTATAAAATCAAGCACCTAGCCATGCAGTCTGTCTTTACAAACATTTGTGAAAGAATGGGTCGTTCTAAAGAGCTCACTAAATCTGAGCGTGATACTGTAATAGGATGCCACTGTTGCAACAAGTCAGTTTGTGAAATTTCTTCCCTCCTAGAAATTCCATGATCAACTGTAAGTGGTATTATTGCATATTAGAAGTGTTTAGAAACCACAGTAACTCAGCCACGTGAAGTTACTCGCCGAGTTCTGAGGCGCATAGTGCGTAAAAGTCACCAACGCTCTGCTGACTCAATAACTGCAGAGTTCCAAACCTCCTCTGGCATTAACATAAGCACAAAAACTGTGTGCCGGGAGCTTCATGGCATGGGTTTCCATCTGGGTTTGGCAAATGCCAGGAGAACGTTTTCTTCCTGACTGCATTGTTCCAACTGTAAAGTTTGGTGGAGGAGGGATAAATGCTATGGGGTTGTTTTTCTGGGGTTCGCCTAGGTCCCTTAGTTCCACTAAAAGGAAATGTTAATGCCTCAGCTTACCAAGGCATTTTGGAAAATTCTATGCTTCCAACTTTGCGGAAACAGTTTGGGGAAGGCCCTTTTCTGTTCCAGCATGACTGTGCCCCAGTGCACAAAGCAAGGTCCATAAAGGCGTGGTTGGATGAGTTGTGGAAGAACTTGACTGGCCCGCACAGAGTCCAGACCTCAACCCTATCGAACACCTTTGGGATGAACTAGAACAGAGATTGCGAGCCAGGCCCTCTCGTCCAATATCAGTGTCTGACCTCACAAATGGTCTTCTGGAAGAATGGGCAAAAATTCCAACAGACACACAAAATCTTGTAGAAAGCCTTCCCAGAAGAGTGGAAGCTGTTATAGCTGCAAAGGGGGGACCAACTCAATATTAATGCCTATGGATTTAGAATGGGATGTCAAAGAAGTTCCTGTAGCTGCAATTTGTAGGTGTCCCTATACTTTTGTCCGTATAGGGTAGATGCCATAAAAAATTTAGCGCAGCTCTTCCTCTTCCCTTCTATTTTGTCTCCCTTTCTTTGCTATTAGAGAGAACAACCCTGACAAGGCTGAGGAGGAGAAGGCCATGCTGGCAAAGAAACTGGCAGAGCAGAGAGCCAAGATGGAGGGCATCCCCACCACAGCCAAGGTCCGCTATCTCACACAAGGGGATTCAATGAGGTTTACTGTTCAAATTTACAGCGGGCCAGGCTGAGAGTCTATGATCCAATCAGGAATAAGGTCTGTTTGCTAGTGGTCATATGAGCCTGTGATGGAGGCAGTGATCGAGTCAGCGGCTGGTGAATAGGATGCATGTCACCTTAGCTTTAGCTACTGCTTGGCTCTTGCCTACTTAATGACACATGTTCTTCATGGGGAAGGCTTGAAAGTTACGTTGAACCTGGGGTTTTTGGAGCTGTGCTTAAAACAATATGGTTTTCATCATTTTCAGAATACCTTGAACAGTAAAATCAAGGATTGAAGTTTGACACAAAGTTATTTACACACAGTTAACTTCATAGAGTAGAGAAAAGTATGAACACAACTGCTTCATCCACACAAGCCAAATCTCTGGGCAGTCATGGCTCATGGGTCCAAAATGGGCTCCTTGGGCTGTCATCATGTTTTATAACATTCATTGTCTTTCTATTCCTGTCTGTTTCTGTTTTTGCAGCTCAAAGTGGACGAGTTTGAATCGAATGTCAATGAAATCAAGGATCCTTTCCCCCCAGCTGACTTTCCTGGTAAACTGATGTTGAGCTCTCTGCCAGTTGACCTTTCCCACATTCCTTGGCCCACTAACACTCATAACTGGGAGCAGATGTTTACCTCACTTTGTCAATAAAATGATATACTAAATCAGGTTATGTGTAAAAATGTAAATTGGTTTAAATTCGAGAGAAGGGGTGTTCTAGCGTATTCATTTCAATCCATGTATTGAATTGTTTTGTGTTCCAGTCTAGTGACCAAGTCAATTGCTCTCTACTCTGAATCACAGCTATGCATCAAGTTATTTATTTATCTCACTTTTTAAAAAATCTGTCAGGACTCCAAGTGAGGTACTTTAAATGGGAGATTAAAATACAAAATCCAGAGGTAGGCAAATTGTCAACCACCGGTAAAGAGGGCAATGCAGAAAATCCAGGAATCTTTAGGGGCTAGCACAAATAAACTGCTCAGGCCCGTTACAAAGGATAGCAAACAAGACTTCTCAACAAAGGAGTTACACAAAGGAGTATAAATCCACAGGACTACTAAATAGCATGAACTAGGGCAGGTGTGAACAATAAGAAGAGAACAAGGGACTAAATAACTAAATTAGCATTGTGCACGTGACAAGACAAAACTAAGGTGATGGCAACCTCTGGAGATGGACTGGAGAGCTATCCTGAGAGGGCATGACAGAATCCCATGCTCTCAGTTTCCTGTGATCATAGAGATCAGAGTCTATAAATTACTAATCAGTTGGGAAATATCTTCAAGTTCTTCAAGTTCGCTATGAAGTGAACAATAAAAAAATATATGGACATATGCTACTACTAACAGATTTACTTTGGTTTGGAGCTGAATAGTAACAGACTGACAAAATAACAGAATAAAAGAATACATTTCAAAAGAGTAAACTCTGTGGAAGAGAGATCATTATAAACTGTTAATAGAAAGAGTATATGTATTATTAAGACACATTGTGTCTCTTTGGGCAAGGGAGGACTGAATGGTTGTCTTGCAAGTTACTATTATTATAGATTTTTTTTTAAATAAAAATGGTTTGTATTGGCGATAACGGTTTTTCTATTTTCCTATGAATTAAAACTTTTTAAATGCTCTCTCAAAATCAAATTCCTCATTCTCATGGTGCACCCATCATCATTGCTTTTCTAGATGATCAATAAAGTGAATAAGGTTAAGGCTAGGCTTGGAAACCCCACTGCCTCTTCCCTCCTCTTAGGTGACGATGAGGAGGAGGATCCTGAAATCCCAGTGAGCCCCAGACCCCGACCAATGGCAGACCTGCAGCTGAAGGAGAAGGCAGTGCCCATGCCTGAGGCCAGCTCTTTCTTCATCTTTGGACCTCAGAACAAGTTAGTTGTCTCAAATGTCACTGAAATCAAGGATCCATTCCCGTCATTATCCTGGAAAAGTCATGCTCTCTACCAAGACTCATTACCTGCAAGGTTTCCCTGCTCTCCTCGAGCCACTCTCAGGGAGGAGAGGATTGATTACTTCACTCGGTCATGTATAACTATGTAGTTATTGAAATAAAAGGAACATTTCATGTTACTTCAATAAGATGCTGCTTTATGATACACTCTGGTATGGTCATAGGACTGCAAGAATGGTGGCATAGATCAGTGTCCAGATAGTCCAAAAAATCCATGCAGTCATTGCAGGCAGTTACTGAAGCTGCTGCCAGTACTAAATTGTGCCCACTGCAGGTTTCGCAAGCTGTGCCATCGGATCATCAACGCCACCACCTTCACCAATATCATCCTCCTCTTCATCCTCCTCAGCAGTATCTCTCTGGCAGCCGAGGACCCCATAGACCCTGTGTCCTTTAGGAACCAGGTGCAAAGATATTCTTCTTGATCATTAATAAATTGATCAATCAATCCCATTTGATTTGCCTTTATACTCAGGACCACTGTTTGCATTACAAAGTCATGGAGATCTGAGAGATAACAAAAGGGGCAATACCACTCTAATATTAGTCCAATTTCTATCTCCAGAGATGTGTAATATAGCTCAGCCGTGTAAGAGAAATGTAAACAATCCCATGCTGAAAGAATGCAGACCAGGGTTGTTATCACTTTTATTGTTCTGTCCTCATTCCTCAAGGTTTTGGCATATGCTGATATTGTCTTCACCTCGGTGTTCACTGCTGAGATTGTGCTCAAGGTAAAATGTTCCTGCACAATGGATGCTAATGTCTACATGGCCACATAGTTGTATGTGTGACGTTAGTGTACAAAACTGTCTTTTCTGTTATTCCCCGCATGTTGTCCGATGGTCTGTGTCAATTAAAATTACAGATGACTACCTATGGGGCCATTCTGCACAAGGGCTCCTTTTGCCGTAACTCCTTCAACATCTTGGACTTGTTGGTTGTGAGCGTGTCCCTTCTATCTATGGGAATGGAGTGAGTGAATTTAAATTAAAACAATTAACTAAAAATACGGAGAATTTAAAATTAACACATTAAAACATACTATTAAATACTATCCACAAATGGTTAGATAACAGTCCTGTTTTAGAAAAAAATGGCTTTGAACAATGCTTTGATGTTATTGATGATGTTTTTTTTTTTTGTTCTTTTGGGATAGAAATGTGAATTACTTGTGTTTCACAGCGTTGATTATCTAGTCTTTGAGGCCAGGGCTTTTAACTATCATCATTTTTTTATACTATCATCACTCCTTTTCTCATCTAAGACTTGCACTGTTCTCCCTCTACTACTCACCTGTGCTATTCCCTCTCTTCTGCTCAAATTTGACCTGTACTGTTTGATGTGCAGGTCCAGTGCCATCTCTGTGGTTAAGATACTGAGGGTATTGAGGGTGTTGAGGCCACTGAGGGCCATCAACCGGGCCAAAGGCCTGAAGGTGGAGTCACTTCTTTTAACTGCAGATACTACACCTATACACTTATCTTATTTAATAAATGTGGAGGACAGAGAGTAAAAGTAGCATTTAGTACATAATAGTTTGGAATTTGAAATTTTAACAATAAACATTTTTAAAGCAAAACTGATAGCAGAGCTCCAAGCTGGAAACAAACATGAGCAGTGCAGTGGGGCCAACTTCAGATGTTCAGATGAGCAGGCCACTGTGTGGGCCCGTCGTCTAATGGATGTTCACGTCTGTCTACCGCTGAGCAGCACGTGGTCCAGTGCGTGTTCGTGGCAATCAAAACCATCGGCAACATTGTCCTGGTCACCATGCTGCTGGACTTCATGTTTGCCTGCATTGGCGTCCAGCTCTTCAAGGTGAGCTATGACAGTGAGAGTGTGGCTGGTACCTGCTTCACAGGGGTGTAGGCCAAAAATTATACCTTTGGGAAGCCACTTTGAATGCTAAATCAAGGACTATGATTACCTCCTTCACTTTTAAAACATTTCTGTTTGCCAGATAATATGTCAGGAGTTAAGCATTATTAGACACAAAACAAATGTTGTATAAGGATTCAAAACTTTTGTGAGATTGAACTATTGGACAAAAAACATATTTCAGCTGTGCAATGGGAAACACTGAGATGACGGCAGTACTTAACCTGCCGTTACTTAACCTAAAAGTTAACAGTTTGTAAAAAAAAACTGGTTGGTAGCTATATACTATAAGTGCCTGTGTGTTGAACTAATATAAAATATAAACAGAAGCATCTAAGGAAAAAAATTATTGGTTTTATTCTATGTGTTCTAAGGTTCTAAAGGAAACTCCAGACCTCAAGAGCCAGTGTCTGCTTACGGGTTTTTTTGTCATCCTATTTCATTTATTTTGTTGCTTTTTCTTGACCTCTGTTCATATTTGAGGTTATTATTTATTTTTTTTAAGTTCTATTGAATTATTATTTTTATTTAAATTATTGTGTTACAGATCGGTGCAAAAGTCTTAGGCACATCTTGGATATTGAGATCTGGGTTCAGTGGAGGACATCTGTTGCAGAGCTCCTTATTCTTCTTTCGGAAAATTAATGTTTGGAAAGCAAAACTATTTACATTTTTTTTCTTCTACTTACACACTGATGCAGATAACAAGAAATAAACACGAAAGACTACATTTATGTAAAAAGGCTCGGGTGCCTAAGACATTTGCACAGTACTGTATGTAAAATTTTAAGTCTTGATTGATTGAATTTATTCATTTTTTACCTCTTCAAACCTATTTAAACTAATGATATGGAGGGTAGGATAACTGTTATTTTTCTGGGAATTTTACAGTGAAAGGGAAAAGAAAAACATATCAGGGTTATAAAAAAGTATTTAAAAAAATTCACATATTTACATGTTTTATTGTCTCTTTCCCAGGGTAAATTTTACATGTGTACGGACCCTTCCAAAATGACTGAAGTAGATTGCAGGTAAGAAAGATGTTAGTTGACCCTCTTTAATATAATTAAGTAAGTATAATTTAATAAGTATTCTACAGCACATCATTGTTATTCTTATGCATGTTGTCTCACACTGTAATTACCATTTCAAATCACATTTATTTGCGTGTAGTCTTATTATACATCTGCATACCTGTAAAAAAGAAATGTGGTAATCAGATCTCTCGTTGACCCTCCTCACCTCACCCCTTCCGACCCTCTCTCTGCCTCTCATCTGTTTTTAGAGGACCTTATATTAGGCACCAGGAGAATGCTCTCCACAAAATGGAGATCCACATGCGCGAGTGGATTAACAGCGATTTAAACTTCGACAACGTGTTGAATGGCATGCTAGCCCTCTTCACTGTTTCCACATTTGAGGGCTGGCCACAGTGAGTGCTGAGTGTGGTCTCTGAGGTTAAATTAGCTCTTGGACATTCTCTCTCAGGAACATGATAAAGATGGTTAAGTGAAGTGGTAATGCCAATACATAATTCAATACTTTGGTTGTGCTGCAGGCTGTTATACAAAGCCATTGACTCACACACTGAGGACATGGGACCCATCTATAACAACCGAGTGGAAATCTCAATTTTCTTCATCGTCTACATCATCCTTATCGCATTTTTCATGATGAACATCTTTGTGGGCTTCGTCATCGTCACCTTCCAGGAGCAGGGCGAGCAGGAGTACAAGAACTGTGAGCTGGACAAGAACCAGGTGCGCAGGTGTGCATTGCAGCTCAGGTGGGTGACATCAGTGAATGATGTCAGCCTTGGGATCGAAGGACTCACATTTGGCAGCTTTCATCTGTCAAAGTTAGATGTGAATCTTCCAAAGTAAGATGTGAAACCTGGCTGGGCCCCAGCTCCGAAAGGTAGCTCTCTAAAGCAATTTCTGATTCTTTTCTTGAAACAGTTTTAACACTCCTAATTGCTTAAGGCCACGGTTTTAAATTTAATTTCATCCATAGGTGAAAAAATATTCCCTGAGGGGAACTGAAATTTTTTTCAGTTTTTAAATGCTGGTTTAAGGGGATAACTATTCAGCCCACATAAACTTATGTCTAATAAATTTTTTTTATTGTGAAGGAATTATGATATCTGGCCATTTTAATATTTAACCTATTCAACATTGTGGTTCTGCCATGTTGAGAAATAGTTGTGTCCCTATTCTCCTGTCTCCTAGCGTCAGTGTGTTCAATACGCTCTCAAAGCCAGGCCTCTGCGTTGTTATATTCCCAAAAACCACTACCAGTATGGGGTGTGGTACATCGTTACGTCCTGCTACTTCGAGTACCTCATGTTTCTGCTCATCATGCTCAACACCCTCTGTCTGGGTATGCAGGTGAGCAGCCATCAGACCCACTGGAGCCTATATTGTTTCTCCTCTGCTGCATAGGGTTTGTGTTTCACTTACCTCATGTTACACCC
This sequence comes from Hiodon alosoides, assembly GCA_025775065.1. NCBI lineage: Eukaryota > Metazoa > Chordata > Actinopteri > Hiodontiformes > Hiodontidae > Hiodon > Hiodon alosoides. Next base: position 15,029 of record JAOYSI010065167.1, on the reverse strand, counting down.
CCTTTTTTTCCCTATTCCTTCCACGACTAGCACTGCAACCAGTCTGACCACATCACCCAACTATCAGACATGCTTAACGTGATCTTCACTGTGCTCTTCACTGTAGAGATGATCCTCAAGCTCATGGCCTTCAAGGCCAAGGTGAAAATCTCATGATGCATGTCCCATGTTTGGTTGATAATTACGTTTTTTATTTTTTTATTTTGTACTCATTTATCAAAAAATCTGTTCAAGTGACTGCAAGTAAAACCCAATCTTTTTAGCCATCTTAGGAAGTCTTCACATATATTGATGTTATACTCCAAATGTTGCCTTTCACATGTAGCTGTTACTGTTCAATAATCTGTAATCTGGTGACTCTTTTCTTAAGGGGTACTTTGGAGATCCCTGGAATGTGTTTGACTTCCTCATTGTCGTTGGAAGCGTAGTTGATGTCATCCTCAGTGAGATTGATGTGAGTATTGCTTTCCATAGCCTTTACAACCACATTTCCTGATGGCTTTTTTTCTGACTGCAGCTGTGTCTCATGGCAAGTTCCAAGTCTCTCTACAAACTTTCTAGTTAATTTATCTAATTCCCAACCCAGATTTACAAAACCTGAGTACCAAGCTGTCTGTTTCAACCTTAGTTCATAGGAGAGAGTCAGTACCAGTAGCACCCCACCACAGCAGCTTGAGGTCCATCTCCATCCAAATAATCCTCATTGTTCTGCGGTGCTTCCTGTTTTTGTACCAATCGAGTCCCTGTCCTCTGCCCTTAATTTGTCCAGTGTACTGCGTAGAGTAATTTGGGAGTTTTAGCATCTGACATTACAGGGCCAAGAGAGAACAATGCAATCGATAAGAGTTAAAGGAAAAGGTGTATTGCATTTTTTTTTTTTTTACTTAATATATTGTACTTACCAGTGCAGCATTTCATTGAGAAGGAATACACAATCTTCAGTTTTATTGGAGTTTACACAATATTTTTAACAATTATCCCTCAATTTGTTACTCATCAAATATATATATCGAAAATATAAATATTTAACTAATCCTGTGACACGCTTTGCACTGGCAATATGTGTGTGCACTGTCACTTTAGCATTTCAAGCCCAGTGTATCTAAGGGATATTTTTTAGACTTGGGTCTTGGTGCCTTCCTCGCAAAGATGTTCCTGTCTTGCACAAAATATTTTGTCATTGCCCTTCTTGTCTTTTGTCCACATTGCCTACAGTTTTTGTCGTCTCTATTCCTTCCAAGCTCCATGTTAAGTTCCCCTATTTGCCCCATGTTAGTGGCCCTCACACTCTTCCTCATCTTGCTCTCTTCTCTGTGCCCCCACCCCAGACAGCCCTTGCCTCCAGCGGAGGATTGTACTGCCTTCATGGCTGCGCAGTAAGAATCTTCCTCAAGTTGCATGGGCCCTGCTGTGTGACTGTGTTACTACTGCCATCTACCTGTTCTCATTACTAGGTACAGTTAAGAGAGAGTATCACTAGCTTGCCTTGCCAGCCTCTTCAGTATAATAAAGAAATAGTGAAGCCGCATAAATCATCCATCTTTTGACCAAAATAAATGTTCATTTTGTAACCATCCCAGTATGATTTAATGCAAAATAGTGAAAGTTTAAGAAATAGTTTAAGAAAAACAGTTAAAGGGATAGTTCACCCAAAAATGACAATTCTGTCATCATTCACTCACCCTAATGTTGTTCCAAATCTGTATGACTTTCTTTCTTCTGTGGAACACAAAAGAAGATATTTTGAAGAATGTTGGTAACCATTGGTAACATTGGTGCATTATATGGACAGGGGAAAAAAAACCATTGAGACAGAGGTCAGGTTGATCTGGGCTCAGTTCTTTCACCTCTAGTTTTTCTGGCAAAGTTCTCCTCTCAAATGAAATTTGGAAAAGAGGTTTTACAGAGTTAGGGTTGGGTCTGGAAGCAATGATAATTGCGCTCGCCATTGTCATGTAGTTAAAATGGCGCCCCTACAGACTAGTACTGACTTTAGCAGTGGCTCCTTAGGGGCGATTATTTTAATCGCCCTTTTCGGATTGGATTTGAGAACGCCGATTGGCGACATTTTATGTCCTATCTTGAATATGTTCATATCTTGAATCAGCAATTGGCTAAATTGCTACAAAGAAATCGCCCACAGGAGGCGGGTCTATATCGCCCAAGAGCTGAACTTGAAACATGCGGACAGGCAGAGGGGGGAAATGAAGGGAATAGCATATAATTATCATATATCATGATATAATAATCATGAGATGATTTTCTATCATATCATATCATATGTAGCACGCTGACGTACTTGGCTCTGAAATAATCGCCAAAACAATACTTCCGGGTTCTCCAGCTCAAATAAAAATGCTCTTTGAGGATCCCACTCACGGGTTCACCACAAACAAAACAAGCTAAAATAACAACCCAACGAAAAACCGAACTTAACAATTAGACAGAAAGATAATGTCAGCCGTCTTTTCGCCGGCGCCAACTCGCTTTCCTTTTTTCTCTTTTCGCCTCCGTTCGCCTTCCCTTCAATTCTCGCATGGGATGCCGTTCTCCCTCTCAGCTCCTCTCCCGTCTTCCAGCACCTACTACTCGGCTTGGGTCAGCTTTCACGTTGTTTTCCCGCAGTTTGTCCCTCGTTTCCTTGTGAGCATCGGTTTCACTTCTCAGCGTGTTTTGGGCCCATTTCACTTTGATGAGGTGAGAGTTGATCTCTTCCTTCTTCTTCTCAAGGTCCCGAGCTAGTCGTGAGGCCTCACCCTCCTTGGCCTTGTGCAGCTGCTGCAGTCGGCCCTTCTCCTGGGCTAACTGGTTCCCTCTCCCAGCCTGTCTCTCCACCTCGCGGCCGGCCTCCCGCAGCTTTCTCTCCAGCTGCTCCTTGTCCCTCCACAGAACCAATGCCTCCTTTTCCCCACGCACATACTTCATCACCATTGCCTCCTTTTCATCTTTCTCCTCCTTCTCCTCGTCCTCTTTATTCTCTGATTTCTTCGATTTCTCTTCTTCGGCCTCACTTCTGGCAATCCTCTGGAAGCGCTCCAGCTGCTTTTTGCGCTGTTTGTGGATCTTGGGGAACTGTCTCTCGTAGTACTTGCGGCTTTGCACCGCGAGTTGTTCTCTATGCACTCCACCTTGGCAATCTCTCAATCCACACAATCCATGCTCTGGATCAGCTCCTCCTCGGACAGCTTGGAGGGAGAGGCATCCTGCTCATCCCCAACCTGCTGGGCTCCAGTGGACGATGCCTCTGCCTTCACACTGAACTGCGTCTCCTTCTTGACTTCCCCTGCAGACCTCAGGCTGTCCTGCACGGCCTGGGGTAGAGGAAGGACGACCCCCCCCCCCCCTTGGGTGCGTGGGAAATGGGTCTCAAAGACTCTCAATTTGTGGCCGCTTAGAGTCAAGAGCCTCATTTCCAGGCTGGGCTGACATGGTGTGACACTGTTGCTCATTGTCAAGTCTTCTCTCGGGGGGCCTTTCCACCACTGGGTGGGACTCTGAAAGTGAAGAGGGCCATTGGACTGTCCCTGACAGGCCCCAGAACCTGTCGAAGATGGGATAGTCGCGCCCAATGAGGAAGGGGACCGGTAACTTGGGTACCAACCCGGCCCGCCCTGCGAAGGTCCCCTTGGGCGTCTGGACCTCAGTGGGTGCTCCTGGCCTCCCTTCTGCCAGCTCGGGCCGGATCAGGATCACCACACTGCCAGAGTCTAGCACGTATCCTGCTTTCCTACCCACACTGGCAGGTTCGGGACCGCGGGGTGTTCGTGGGCCCGGCAGGTCGTGAGCAGGCACCTCCCTGGGGGTCGTCCCTCCCCGTGGCTGGCTGACGGCATGTGGACGTCCCTGCCGGGGAACTGTCAGGCCAGGTGTCCCCTCTGGCCGCAGGAAAAACTGGCCTGGGGGGTGAGCGGCAGTCCCGGTCGGCTGGTGATTGGGGTTGGTTGCCGTTGCCGTAAGCCTCCACGTCGTCTTCTGTCTTCTTCTGCTTGATGAGCAGTGTCGTTGGGGCGACCGCGATGGCAGCCCTGGGGAGACGGCTGTTCATTGATATCAGCAGTTCTTGGACAGCGGCCATCCCCTAGCCTTGCTGGGCTTGGGCTTGGGCTAGGAGGTTGAGTGCAGCTTCCATGTTAGGTACTGGGCAAACCCTCTGCATGCGCAGGTAGTGGAGTCACACTGCCCGCATTCTCCACCAAATGTGGCAACCACGTTGCGAACTGGCTGCGCCGCACGCAATGGAGAGAGGAGTGCACACAAAAAATGCTCGGGTTAGCTCGTAATATGAGCACGGTTTTTTATTCGGCACACTCAGCGCAACACAAAGTCCTCCCGGTTCGGGGTAGAAGGCAATCGAAAAAACACAAAGAAAATTCCCGGATCGGGCATAAAATAGGCGAAAAAAGAAATCTCGTCCTCCTCGCTCGAGGCAATTTGTGGGGCCTCACTCACCCGTCGCCAGCCAGATCTGAAACACAGAGCACAGTGCTTTACCGTCGGCGCTTGCTACCTACATTCGGGTTTCGTTCGCAGCCTCCCGGGCGCTGACATCTTCTCCTCATAGCCACCGACTTTTGTTCTTTTTCCTCCCCAATCAGCCGATGCGTGTCAGCCCTTCAAGGACCTGCCCCCTAGCTTGAGGGGGGTGCGGCTTCTGCCGCATCCGCCGTCCTGACACCCCGGGGTGGCCACAACATGCGTTTCGTATATTGTATTCGTACGTAGCTTATTTGCTACTCCGTTTTATTTTCCAGAATCCAGCTGGTAAAAGACATTGTTTTAAAATTGTTGTAATGCCAGAAAATCTCATCTCAATATCAAATCTCAAATCAAATTTGAGTTCAACAATTCCAGCTGTTGAATTGCTAGTTAGCATTAGCAGATATTGTTGAATAAATGTTGCTTCTCGGCAACATGAAAAAAAAATACAGGCTACCCCACAATAGCTTGGCTATTAAAGTAAAATGCGTAACTGGTGTACTTTCTGTTGATTTTTTTTCACCACACAGCTAACGTTAGCGTTTTACAGCTTTTCTTCTTGCATAATGGGTGTAGAAAAATTATTAATTAGGCTAACCATTTCATGCAGTGCCTTGCACAAATATTTATTGGAATTTTTTCCACTTTGAAGGCACAACATATTTGTCTTGTGACACAATAGTTAATTACAGGGCAAAAACGGACATTTGTTGGTAACATATTGTAACGGGGATGGCAGGCAGCGTTTCCCCCGCCAATGGGCTTTAGCCAAACCCCCGAAGGGGCTGCTGGGAAACCTAGCCCCCGAACTGTAAATAGCGTTAATAATGTGTCTTAATGTTTCGTACTTTCTTTAATGTCTTGTGTAGTAGTTTAGTTTTGGTAACTATAACTACTGGTGTCTTTGTGGTTTTGGGTTGGGTCCCTCACCGTGGGCTTGTTTAACTGTGCGTGTGGGGACCCTCTGTGTATTCATGTTTGTTTGTCAGTTCTTTCCGCTGCCTGCCCTGTCTTTGTCAAGACGGTCGTAAGCGCATGCGCGAAATAAAGGGCACGTCTTCTTGTTAAAGCAGTGTCTGAGTCTATGCTTGAACCTAGCAGAGTAGTAGCACTCCGAGAAAACGCTACAATATTCATTCATCCCCTGAGTCAATACTTCTTGGAACCACCTTGGTTCACCTGCAATTACAGCTGTGAGTCTTTTGGGGGGTATGATGCCCAGCTTTGTTAAGAAGTCTGAACTATGGTTGTTCAATGGACGATTTCTCCCATTTCAGCTGTGGATCTCACCAGCTCCTTCAGAGTTACTGTAGGCCTCCTGGTTGCTTCTCTGACAAATGCCTTCCTTATCCGGTCACTGAGTTTTGGTGGGCAGCCTTCTCAAGGCAGAGTCACGGTTGTGCCATATTCTTTACATTTAAAAAAAATTGATTTTACGGTGCTTCCCCAGAACTTTATCCCGGACTTGTTTTGATAGCTCTTTGGTCCTCATGATGCTGTTTGTTTAGATAAGCTCTCTTACAAACTCTGGGGCCTTCCAGAAACAGGTGTATTTATTTAGGTGTATTTAACTAATTATTTGGATTCTGAAGACAATTGGTGGCACCAGAGTTTATTTAGGGGTTTCATAGCAATGGGGTGAATACTTATGTAACCAACAAATGTCTGTTTTTTTTTTTTTCCTTTTAATTAACTTTTGTCACAATAAAAACTATTTTGTACCTTCAAAGTGTTATGTTGTGTAAAACAAACAGTAAAAATCCCGATAAAATCCACTCACGTTGCCAATAACGCTAGCTAGCACAGCAAATGAATATCAATGTTTAAATGACATGCTCAAGTAGCACAAGAAGGCAGTTTGACGCAAAATTTAACTATGGAATGAAATTAGCACTTAAATTCTTCAAGTTTTATACAGTCAGGCTCATAAATATTTGGACATTGACAAATTTATTAAATGATCATGAATTAAATTGTGAGATCCAATCCAATCTGCTGTGGTAGACAGCTAAAATTATAATAACTTTGTCCAAATATTTATGGACCTGACTGCATGCCAAGTTTGGACCAATTTTGATTATTATAAGGCTGCTATATTGTCGTCTTGCGTTCATGATTCTGCAAGAGCAGTTGTAGATGCTCGTTAGTAACGAGCTGAGTGAAGCTCTGACAATTTAACCCACCCCAGCCCAGTGTCGGGGAAAAATACCCCTTAAGACAACACAACCCCACAGATGAGCTTCTATAGGTCCAAGACCCGTCTATTCCCAGAATAAAACTACTGCAACACTTTTTGAGTTTCCAATACTCTGCCTTTATTACGTTTGCAAATGGGGAAAAGTAGTCTTACCCAACACTCTTCCAAAGTTAAAATGACAACACCTCCTCTTTATATACAGTTCAAACAGCACACTCAGTACTTTTCCACATCACAGAGTGGGTCTAAAGGAAAACTGGTCTGGACTAGATCAAACTTTTGTATCTTTTAAGCCCCTCAGCACAACCCAAACTTCCCTAAGACATAAAATGGACTGTGTTGTGTAAGAAGCACCCTCTGTCTCCAACGGATCTTCCTTTTCAGTTAAGCAACTTCTCATGGTCAGATCCAAGGCCCCCCATCCTATCTTTGGCTGTACATCCATCACCTTCAGGGCTGTTCTTCCACTCCTTACACAGCTGCTGTCAATTGAGAACTGCAGAGCAAAACAGAACTCAAATCGTGATGCTATGACGGTAGTGCATAATTTAACCTTTACCAAAGGATTAGACTAACAAATGTGGTTAGCAGTAAGACAATGTAATTGTGAAATCTTAACATATCTTTGCATTTATTTTTAGGAGGTGAACCCGATGCAAGCTATAGCAGTGAGTAGTTTCAGTACTAAGTTATGAGAAGAAGTTATTTGCCATTTAATACTATTCATTTTAAGTAATGATTCTCTCTCTCAATTGGGAATAGGTGCTTTTCTTTACGCTCATCCCTGCAACCATGCTATTGCATTATGTGTATTTTTCTGTGAAGGACTCTGAAAACGCTCGGGTGTCTATTACGTTCTTCCGGCTCTTCCGTGTCATGCGTCTGGTGAAACTGTTGAATCGGTCAGAGGGAATCCGGAACCTGCTGTGGACCTTCATTAAATCTTTCCAGGTTAGGGAAGAGGTCATGTCCTCCATCAGAGATCTTGTTGGAGGAAAATTTAGGTTGTTGGATTGACCTCTCTAGAGTGAACCATCAGTCTGTCATATTTTACATAATATGTTAATTCATGCTCCTTCTCACACTTGCCGTTAGAAAAGTTCTTACTCCTAGCTTGGAAGGACTTTGACTTTGGTAGATTCGTGTGAGCCTCTCCAGCCTCTGAACATTCCTTCCGTGATACAGGCCCTGCCCTACGTGGCCCTCCTCATTGTCATGCTCTTCTTCATCTACGCTGTGATTGGGATGCAGGTAGGCTCTCTTGCTCTCGCTAGCCCCCCCCCCCCCTTGCCCACCCACCCGCAGTGGATAGAATGCTCAGGTGCTGTGATCAAACCCCTTCCCTACAGGTTTTTGGTAAGATTGCGCTAGTGGACGGCACACAGATCAACCGCAACAACAACTTCCAGACCTTCCCCCAAGCTGTCCTGCTGCTATTCCGGTGAGACTAAATTTCATGTAGCTGCAAAATAAGGCCAAGGCATTGTTGATAACAGTTGGTTGGAAGTTGAACTCTAGAGGTACAGTGCTGTTTTACCCTAGAGCAAAGGTACTATGGCTCCCTTAAACATCCACAAATTAGCAAAGTGTTAAAAAAAAAAAATCACATCAGCAATGCCAATTGTTTTGAATAAGAGTTTTTGCTAAGCAACTTAGTAATGCAATGCATTACAATGTAAATGGTCACTTACAAAACGTCCATTGATCTTACTGCCAGTAATGACTGCTATTACTCATACTTGTGGATCTACACATAAAAAAATGTTGTAGGGGGAAGTTCTAACTATTTGCTAGATGCATTGGATTTTCGCCAGATATGTTGTTTTGCATTCAGGCCAACAAGTTCAAATATCTGCTATTTTGATGGTATTTTCTGTGGTGTCACTGATCATGATTATTGTGAGTCTAGGTGTGCCACGGGCGAGGCATGGCAAGAAGTGATGCTGGCCTGTATGTACGGGAAACTGTGCGACCCCAAGTCTGACTACCTGCCTGGGGAGGAGTACACCTGTGGCTCTAGCTTTGCTGTCCTCTACTTCATGAGTTTCTACATGCTCTGTGCCTTCCTGGTGAGTCCACTGACCAGAGCAGAGCATGTCCTGGTTTTGGATCTAAATCAAGATAATATTCTCCCCATTTTACATGGGCTACCTGGTTGCTGGAGGGAAAAACTGTGGGTTTCTTTAAACACAGAGAAAAGCAAGCCCATAAACACATTGCATTTAATTTGACTAAGAGCCAGACTAAATCAAAGTCATTGCGCTGTGATAGAGGTTGTGAAAATATTTCCAGAATTAAAACACAAGAAAAATTTGCTGCAAATAATGCAAGACCAAATAAATCCTAAATAAGTAATTAGAGACTAATGAATCTCTAATTAGTCCATCTGAGCAAAAGGCTCTGGATCTGTGCCTTCCTTGTTCCTTTTCATAGATCATCAACTTGTTTGTGGCTGTCATAATGGACAACTTTGACTACCTAACACGTGATTGGTCCATTCTTGGCCCCCATCATCTGGATGAATTTAAGAAAATCTGGGCAGAGTATGATCCAGAGGCAACGTGAGTTCTCCTTTACTTTCTTTTGGGTAATTCTGAGATGTGAAACACCTTCCTGGGCACAGCTGAAAGAAGTTTTCCTTCTGTCCTATAGGGGGCGAATAAAGCACCTGGACGTAGTGACTCTTCTGCGACGAATTCAACCTCCACTGGGCTTTGGAAAGTTCTGCCCTCACCGTGTGGCATGCAAGGTGGGGGATTAATAGCTTGCTTCACTGAGTGTAAAGATAAATATAATTGATAAATGTAACAAACCGATGATCAACCCTATAATACAGGTATATCAAACCGAGATTTCAGTTCTACAAAAAAAGAAGACAATTGACGTTTCACTTAAATTCTGTATGTAGTTCAAAAATAATTTTATGAATAGAAAAAAAAAACATGAACACAGAAGTTTGTGTTAACATTAAAATTAAAGTATATTTACATATGTAATTTTTTACAGATTACTATAAGCACCTACATCTGCTGATTTTTTAACAGAAAAAATCTGAAAAATCTTTTGCTTGTGTTTGGCAAACAACTTGAATGGTAAATTAAACATAAATATATGAAAGTATTGTACATGAATGAATCTTTTATCTATCAACAAAATATTTTTAGCTGCCAAAAATTGAGGCGTGATCGGTTATAAAGGTTTTAAAACACCCTATGAAATGTAAACAACACTGACACGCATTAGTAAAGTAAAGAAGACAGAAAGTTAATAAGTCTGGGGATGTTCTTGTGGTTAGCACTTACAGTACATTATATATATAATGAAAGAGATCATAAGTATTATATCTACTAATTCACTTAATTACTAAATACTTGTATACACATGTACTTGTGTTGTGTCACATAACTTTAATAAATTCTTTCTATAGTCTAGATTGTTCTCCAAACTGGTGGTAAATATCTTTAGATTAGTTATTTATTTTAATAGGATATCAATTAATTGGAGCGCATTAAGTGAAATGGGTGTAGTAATGTGTATTGTTTGAATTTTTACTACATTTTGTTACATAGATAGGGTACATTAAAGTCAGGGTAGATTAAAGAAAATAATTTTTGTCAGGATCTTTACGTTTTTCAAAAAAAAAATTCACTTGAACTTCTTCCTGTGGATATGGTCCAATAATTGTGGAGTGGAAACAGTCTGTGTATGCATTGGACTTGGAAATGGTGACTTCTACAAGTCAATAGCAAGGTTGTGGAGAACTGCATGCCACACCAATGTTACTATTTGTACTGCTATCTGTAGAGCAAATCACAACTTTACTCAAGTTTATATTTACCAACAATTACTGAAACACTTACTTCTATCCAATTTTAAAAACTGCTTATGCTGATACAGGGCTGAGGTGTACTGGATGCATTTGGCATGTACAGGAAACTAGCTAACAGCAAAAATCTACAATTTACTCTCATATTACCCTCATAAGTGTAATTAATATACGATATGAAAGTCCAACTTATCTGTTCACTCATGTATCGGAAGGGTTTCATTACAGGATACGTTAAAACTGTCAATACAACCCAGTAGCTGTGTCTGGATTCATACATTTATGAAGTATGAATTCACGGGAAGATGTACCGTGGTATCCGTGTGGTTCTAGCGCTTGGTGTCCATGAACATGCCACTCAACAGCGACGGCACAGTCACCTTCAATGCCACCCTGTTTGCCCTGGTCAGAACGGCCCTCAAGATCAAAACCGAAGGTGGGTACATCTCTCCTAATGCCCTTAAGCCACCTCCATCAAGACTTAGATACCTCTATGCTTGGTTCTGTGTGTTTTTAACTGCTAATAGGTGTTAAATTTGTAGAATAATATGTGTCAGTTATTCTATGCCATGAACAGAAGATGGTTTAGCAGATGCTGTTATAAGGTTTTTAAATCTATTTATTTTAAGGCATTAAAATACCAATATCTAACAATGGCACCAGCTATTATGATAAAATTTGATGGAATATGTGGAGCAAAATCTAAGTACAACAGCACAGGAAAATAGAAGCCATCAAAATACCTAGAGTTCGACAGTAAAAATATGTTTAATAACATAACAGTTCTTAATAGGCCAAAAAAAATTACTTCCATTTCCAATTCAATATCCATGTAAACTTATTAATCGTTTATTGAGTAAAAACAATTTTACCTAGGAAAAACTTCACATTCTTTTTCTCAATCTCAAAAATGCAGACAAGTTTGTGAATTACTTAAGGCCGTGGATCCCAAAATGGGGTCCGTGGAGGCGTTTCAGGAGCTCCTGTGAAAATCAAAGACTTGGCTCATTATAATTATGTTAGAAAAGGAAGAAAAATATATCTTAAATTATTACAAAATAATAGAGAATACGGTAGTAAAGCAGTAAATATTCACTCAAGGATGATGTTTCAATCAAAGTGGTCTTTTTCAAGTTAATTGGTATAATAGCATTATTCTTAAAGTGAGCTAAACCATGTGGAATGTTAATTTAATGATAGGACATGAAGGTGAGGAAGGGTGAGGCAATTATTACTCAGTGGATATTGATCTCTGGTAGCAGACTGAGGAAGAGTGGGACATAGATGTGACACACATCCCATGTCTTCCAAGAGTTTAGTTGCAATTAGTTTACAGTGGGTATAGAAAGTCACCACCCCCTTTCAAAATGTTCACCTTTTGTTGCCTTACAGCCTGAAATTAAAACACATCAAATTAGACTTTTTCCAGCTTTCTTTGCCCACAATATCCAAGTGAGAACTGAACAATAATTAAATAAAAAAACAGTAAGATGCCCTATTTGGATAAGTGGATGAGTTAATACTTGGTGGAACCACCTTTTGCTTGAATTACAGCCATGTAACGGCATGCTTTACTGTAGGCATGGTGTTCTTTGGGTGCAAAGATGCATTGGATTTTCGCCAGATATGTTGTTTTTGGTCTCATCTGACCACAGCACCTTTTGCCACTTGACCTCGGAATCTACTATGTGCTTTTTGGCAAAGCTCAAACGAGACTTAATGTGGCATTTTTTGAGGTTTTTGTCTTGCCACCCTCCCATAGAGGTCAGATTTATGGAGCGCTTCTGATTTTGAGGTCAAATGCACACATTGACCAGTCTTTGCTCTTTCAAAGTCACTATTGGCTTCTTGGTAGGCTTTCTGATCAGTCTCCTCCTTGCCCGGTCATCCAGTTTTGGAGGGACGGCCTGATTGATGCAGGGTCTGGGTGGTGCCATATGCCTTCCACTTCTTAATAATGGTCTGTGCTCCGGGGATACACAAAGCGTTTGAAATCTTTTTATATCCTTGACATGCACCTATCTATGGTCATAGTCAACAGAATACCAATCACCTAAATTGTGAAAAAAAAGGACAAAATTTACCCAAAAGACAACATAACCCAAAATATAAATAAAATCATAATTTAAAAAAATTTAATATTTAGAAGTTTATGCATGTTATTGTTAAGTTATGTAGCGTATGTTTCTCGAAGGCTATTCTGTGAGTTGCAGCGGTAGTGAGCTGTTGGCATAAACAAATCAACTATAACTATAATTAATTATGGCTGATGGTGCACCAGGTCCTGCAAAAAGGAAAAAAAAACTCATTACTTTAACGAGGAGTAGGAGACAGAATTTCTTTTCACAAATGTCAAAGGCAAAAGTGTATGTGCATCTGTGGGACTAGCATCGCGGTATCCAAGAGGCACAACGTGGAGGGACATTTCAACACAATCCCCAAGCCCTTCAATAGCAGTTATCCACCAGGTACATCACTTAGAAAAGCAAAAGTTAACGAGTTTATGTTAACATTTAAAAAGTTAATAAAAGTTAACATTTTTTTATGCCAGGATATCAAGTTATTTCAGTATCCCTTTGACATAATGGTGTTAACTGAAAGTTTAAAAAGCACCATTGCATTTATCTTTATTAAATTTATAACAAATTATATATATTTTGAGTATATCAAACCCTCTGGACTATTTTATGCCCTCAGGGAGCCCTCACTCACAAAAAGGTTGGAGACCCCTGCACTATATGGACAAAAGTATTGGGACACCTACACATTACACCTACAGGAGCTTATTATTATTGACTGAATTATTATTATTCAGTCAAGTTCTTCCACACCAAACTCATCCAACCATGCCTTTTATTGACCTTGCTTTGTGCACTGGGGCACAGTCATGCTGGAACAGAAAAGGGCCTTCCCCAAAATGTCTTGGTAAGCTGAGGCATTAACATTTACCTTCAGTAGAAATTAGGGGCTTAGGCCAACCTCAGAAAAACAAACCCATTGCATTATCCCTCCTCCGCCAAACTTTACAGTTGGCACAATATAGTCAGGCAAGAAACGTTCTCCTGGCATTTTCTAAACCCTGACTCGTCCATCAGACTGCCAGATAGAGAAGCGTGATTCATCACTCCACACAACACGTTTCCACTGCGCCAATGGCGGCGTGCTTTACACCACTCCATCCGACGTTTGGCATTGTGCTTGTTGATGTAAGGCTTGCATACAGCTGCTCGACCATGGAAACCCATGCCATGAAGCTCCCAGCGCACAGTTTTTGTGCAATGTTAGTGCCATAGGAGGTTTGGAACTCTGCAGTTATTGCATCAGCAGAGCGTTGGCGACTTACATACTATGTGCCTCAGCACTCCGCGACCCTGCTCTGTAACTTTACGTGGTCCGCCACTTCGTGGCGGAGTTGCTGTGGTTCCTAAACGCTTCCACTTTGCAATACCACTTACAGTTAATTGTGGAATATCTAGGAGGGAAGAAATTTCTCAAACTGACTTGTTGGCTGACTTGACAACGGTGGCATCCTATTAAAGTACCACGCTTGAATTCAGTGAGAACGATTCTTTAGAACGACCTATTCTTTCACAAATGTTTGTAAAGGCAGACTGCATAGCTAGGTGCTTGATTTTATTCACCTGTGGCAATGGGACTGAATGAACACCTGAATTCAATGAGGTGTGGCCCAATACTTTTGTCCATATAGTGTATATCAATGACCAGGCAGGAAATGTGAAAGCTTCTGTGTTTCTTCATTCAGGTAATTTTGAGCAGGCCAATGTGGAGCTGCGAGCAATCATAAAGAAAATCTGGAAAAGGACCAGTATGAAGCTGCTGGACCAAGTCATTCCCCCCATCGGAGGTGAATTAACTTCTCATAGGAACTACAATAACACTATGGAGCAGTACAGTGAGGGGAAAAGGTATTTGATCCCCTGCTGATTTTGTACGTTTGCCCACTGACAAAGAAATGATCAGTGTATAATTTTAATGGTAGGTTTATTTGAACAGTGAGAGACAGAATAACAACAAAAAAATCCGGAAAAACGCATGTCAAAAATGTTATAAATTGATTTGCATTTTAATGAGTGAAATAAGTATTTCATCCCCTCTCAGGCTCCCAGGTGTCTTTTATACAGGTAACGAGCTGAGATTAGGAAGTGCTCATTAGGAGGAATCTCAGCTTGTTACCTGTATAAAAGACACCTGTCCACAGAAACAATCAATCAATCAGATTCCAAACTCTCCACCATTGCCAATACCAAAGAGCTGTCCAAGGATGTCAGGGACAAGATTGTAGACCTACACTAGGCTGGAATGGGCTACAAGACAATCGCCAAGCAGCTTGGTGAGAAGGCGACAACAATTGGTGCGATTATTCGCAAATGGAAGAAACGCAAAACAACTGTCAATCTCCCTCGGTCTGGGGCTCCATGTAAGATCTCACTTTGTGGAGTTGCAATGATCATGAGAACGGTGAGGAATCAGCCCAGAACTACACGGGAGGATCTTGTCAATGATCTCAAG
>JAOYSI010065156.1:0-23167 GCA_025775065.1 Hiodon alosoides | reverse complement strand
ACATATATTTAATATATTAAATAAATAAATATAAATATAAATTTTATATATATATAATTTATATTTATTTATTTTCATTTTAATTTAGATTTGTAGTACCCACTCCTGGACCACGTTGCATGTGCTCAACGATGGCCAGGTAAACACTTATTAAAGCATTGAACTAACTTAAACCAACCAGAAAAAAATATTTTGTATCTACAACCGATCTAGCTATAGCAGACTTAATTATCAAATTTAGTGTGAGGGCATTTCATTAAGGGATAGTAAAATATGTTAATCTTAAGAAATTGTAGGGCTAAAAAAGACTTAATTTTAATGTATTTCAGAAACACAGATTTCAGTTCTTTGTTGGCATTTTTTACATAAATAGAATGTTGGTAAAAGCTTCTGTATTTTTTTTCTGATTTATTTTCATGTCACTGTGAAAATCTACCTTTGACATCATCAAACTCTGGATTGCACAGAGAGAGAGAACCAAGGGGACGCTGGGTTTAAAGGTTTAAAAGTGTGCATGATCTTACATTCTGTGAGATCAACAAACTTTAAGGAGTGGACCAACATTTCACAAACAGCAGATTAAAGGTAATCTGTATCTATATTCCATTCTAGAGAACAAAACAGAATATTTTAAAATGCTTTCTTAAGAAAACGTATTCCCAAATGGTAAAATTGTGTTGCAGCATTTTATACTGTGTCATATATTGTATTCATGTGGTCCACATATTTCAGACCAAGAAACTGGTAGGCAAAAAAAGCAGATGTCGGTTTTCAAAATACATGATGATAATAATTCTCTCCAATGTATCCTCCTTTCTGGTAATATTAATTAAAGTCAGATAATTATTTTCAAGAAGACAATTAATTAAGACAGAAATTAATACTGTCACCACCATCATAAACAAAGGCAGACTATATCTATTTGGAATATTTATTGTAATCTAAATGTATCTTAACAGCATAAGAGTAGAACAAACAGCATGTGAGCAGAACAAACAATTATAAGACGTTTAGTAAGGCTTTTATTATCTTATCTTAATTAGAATTAAATAATAACAATGCTTCAGGGAACATGGATAGGTAGCAAATGTAAGGTTAATTAACTAATTAAGAACCAGTTACCATTAGTGAAAAACTGTTTTAAATTAATGTTACTATTCTTGGATTGTGTCTATGATTACCCTTTCTCCTTCTGTTAACTGTATATACCATATCTGACTATTTCTGGATTGATTGAAAAGGTTAATCACACAAGAATACAGCGGTAAATAATAATAATTATAAATCTGCTAATTAAGATTTGTTTCTGCTAATAAAGTGGTGTAATCACCTTATAATTGTTTGTTCTGTTCTGATGCTGTTTAGGTAAAAAAAAAAAAATTTGAATTTTTTGAATATGCTAAGTCAACAACCATAAAACCGGTTACATCAACAGGGTAATTAACTGAATAACACGAAACATCTTAATAATAGCTAATGATAATGAAGGCAAATATATTAACAAATAGGAAAACACTTAACTTGTCACAGACTAGCTGTCTACCTGTAAAAAAAACCATGTGATGACTGCTACTAGGCAGGCAGGAGGCAGGACCAGATTAGAGAGTGATAACCGTTCACTGCCACAACGGTTTCTTGAAAGGTCTCTCTTCTCAAAAGCTTTTTATTAAGTGAGTATAAGAGCAATTATGTACCTCACTATACTGGAAAATCTTTTCCAAATGAGCTTTTCAACATATAAAATTGTTATGCTAGTTTTCTTTTTTTCTCTGTCACTCCAAGTACATTAACACATAATGAACGTAATCTAACATGAACAAGTGAATTGTTCAATATAAAGTTGTTTAGGTGAGAATATATTTGAGGACCTAAAATCCACCTAAGATATCGCTGAAAGCTGCCCACTTATTCACCAAAAGATTTTAGTTAATGTCGCCAGCTTGTAAACATGGCTTCATTTTCCATCAATCTAAAACAACGGGCCTAAAAAAAGTGACATGTAGTTACACCACACACATTTCATATACACATGTATGCTACTGTCACAAAATCATTTGGGCATTGAAGACTTTTTTTGTGTATTCCTCAATATTATTGTCCATGAATATGGCATTTTACAATATAGGTCCAGTAAGATGAACATTTTATCTGTAGATGAATAGTATACCCAACTGCTGTCGGGCCCAAAAGTATTGCCTGTATCATTCCAGGCTCTGTACTTAATATATATATATATATAGATATATATATATATATCTATAGATATATATATATCTATAGATATATATATATATTATAAGAGCTTAATCTTAAATCTAAGATTTGTATTATGAAATTTCATTTGCATTCATAATTTAAAGATAAATATAAACATTGATGGAAGGGTTTTTTTGAGGTTTCAGACACAATTTCAGGTGGGCGCATCACAATAACTGCACGTGTAGAAGTTAATGGGAAATGTCCCTCTCATCCCATAAATAATAGCATAAACACTAATCTGTCTTACTGAGTAAATCACTTGAGTTATGTTTGTGCCCTCTATCTTTATCTGATCTGAATAATGGCTTCAATTATGTAAAGAAGACAGGACCAGGGAACTCCAAGAGCTTTGAAGATTCTGCGTTCTTGTAGGATGGTGACCGTTTCTGAGCTGACTGATGGGAATGAATAAATTTTTTAAAGTATTTAAATTTTATTGACAAATATGTACGAAAAGTCAATCATTTGATATATTTTATTGCTTATCCTTGCAAGTTCTGCAGCTGTACCATCATGGTTCAGTATTTACTATGGTGAGCACAGCTTTTATGTACCATTAAGGCTGGAACAGAAATAAAACTTTGACAACATGCCAATCATATTTGATAAAATTGTATTTATAGCGTGTTTTTTTTTTTGTAAGAATCTTATTTCCTTGGACTCATAAAAAGGAAAGGCTGATGAATGTGATTATTTAAAGTGGGATAAATGGTTTTCCAAAGTTTTGATTTGGTCCCAGCATAAGTTTGATTTTGATGTCAATAAATGATTGTTAAAATGTCATAAAAACTGGTTCAATTTACTTTTGAGCCAAGATTCAACTGGACTTGGACTGGACCCATGATGCGATCACATTCACACTGTATTCACACTCAGGTGCTCCCTCCCCTAACACTTGGTGGCTTGAGTGACAGTGTTTTTAGATCATTTTGCGTTTGTATGATCACATATGTTAACACATATGTTAACAAAGCAGCACAAGTGGTTCGCTACAAGCCATCTGACCACCAGAATTTATGCACAAGATTGATTTAAAAAAATTAGTTGTGGAGAGAATATCGCAAATTAAAAGCCTCAACTTTAGTGAAGACTGTCGAGGAACACACATTGCAATTGCCATTGCGGGGGTCAAAAGAGCGGATGGTGCCTGAGAAGTATGAATAACGTAAGTGCCCTCTCCTACTGGACGCATTGGAAATGCATCGTTTGAGCCAGTTGCTTCAGATATCCTCTTTTAGCTGTTTCATTCAGGAATAATTTATGACAAGTGCACAGGGGGTGCTTGAAAATGCTATAGCAACTAGAAAGCCTAGCAGCGCTTTGGCAACGCTGCAAGGTAGGGGAAAAAATAGACTGGAGTAGATTGGATTGAAAAGGACAACCAAGAGAGAAAAAAAAACTACTCCGGCAGCTCACAAGATGTGGCTTCCCTCAGCTTTGCGTATCTGGATGCACACTAAACAAAATGCTCAACACAGCTTTTATTTTTAGGAAGTAGCCTACCGCAAAAATTTTGGAATGCGGTGAAATTATGTAAACAACTGGGAGTGGTCATCTTTCACTGTTTGAAGGAAAAGCAAATAAGATGTTTAACATCCAAATACAATTCCACAGTGGTTCCTTTATTCTCTTAAGTTGGTAAAACAAATAAATTAATATCATAAGGAACTTACAATGGAAAGGCTTACTAAGAATAGAATTGGGTGGGTATATTATTCTGAGCACAGAAATACCTAGCCACGTAAGAATAGTTTACACAGACTAATATTTTCTAATTGTTTTTACTTCAAGCTGAATTAACGGTTTATTTATGTAATTGCACTTTATTTATTTCAAGAATGAGCTGACTGAAAAACAGAGAGGGAAACTTGTCAGACATGGACTGTTATATTCAACCTGTGAGAGGCGTTCAGGCACACAGCGTTGTTATCACTACAAGGGCAGCTCCGCTGTTAAATGAAGTCTAACGAACAAGTAATTGCCTGAGATAGACTGAGCGGTTTCAAAGCAAACAAGGATCCCAGCCTATCTGCACCCCCCTCCCCCTCCTTTTTGAGGGATCGTTTTTATTGTCCAAGATCACTATTGATTAGCCCTGTGCGTACCGCGCTGCATGAGTTTCCCTTCATTAACAGATAACAGGTTACTGATTGCTCTCGTCCCTTGATTTGAATGTTGCTTAATGGCTACTTTGTTCTCGTGTCATGTCAGAGGGCACCCAGGATAATGTGAAGGTGGGTGGGCTGCAACTGGGCTGCTCTGCGTCTGTGGTGTTAGGAGGCAGTCTGAAAAGGGATCATTGGAAGGGTTAGAATAGCAGAACCTCGTGGTGATGGTGTGCTCTCAACTAGATCCCAGCATGGGGTTTTCCTCCCCTTTTGTGGCCCCTGTCCAGATCCATAATAATAAACTCCGGTCACACAGTGAGGAGCACTGCCTCACTCAACCTCCTTTGGTTTTACTTTCTGTGGAATGAAGTCGGCAAAATGTATGAATGCATGAGGTTAAGTCCAAGCACCTGTGCTTATAGCCCATTCATGACCTCTTCTGAACATTATAAGTATTAACCAGCTGTAGCAGATGAATGTGACATATAACACAGCTTTCAGACTTTCGCTTTACATGTTTCATTAGCCGTAGGGTTAATATCAAGCCAATATAAAGGGTACAGCGGAGCGGAGATGCTGCTCCTGGGATTCCTGTTGGTGTCTGTGCCATACACCCCGGCCACCCAATCAAAACGCTTTGTGATTCAGGGCAGTGAGCATATGCAAAGTCTCTAAGGGATATACAATAACTATTCAAAAAGTGTCCCGTGCAAAACCGTTCATATGCAAAACCTCGCTTTAGGTTACCTTCACTATTGCTTTCCATAATTTGTAATTACTTTTTTTAAACTCCCAAAATATTTCCAGTATTTGCCAGCACGTACCATTTTGAGAACAGAAATTATATTGACTTTTAGAGCAAAACGCATTTATACATATTTTAAATAATTTAATCTAATTTAATGATTGCACTTCATTAACGATAACTTTATCCCAGATATTCACCCTTTTGCTTCTTGTGACATAAAAAAAAAAACCTGTATATATAAATATTTCCACCTGATTAAGTATCCCAAATCATTCAAATACACTAGAATAAAAAATTTACTTGCTTTGTAGTGTCTCTCGGTATGTGTATATATTTATTAAAATAACTGTAGTGAGAAATTCTGAGAGAAATATGGTGGTAAAGGATTCTTTGTAGTCTTTTTGTAGAAATGGACAGACTGTGTACACTTTATTTTACACATATAATTCTTAACTTTGTTCTGCCTCATGCCAACCAAAGATATGCTGGAGGTTTAATGCATTGACAGAACTGCCATGTGCAACCATTATCTATTTATTTATGGTTTAACACCTGTTAGGTTCACAAATATGTACTTTAGGCCATGAATCTGGATGAAACCGACCAAATTTTAAATATATCATTTTAAAATAGACAACGAACTTATTATCATGTTATTGTGTGACATGTATGGTGTGTTGTCATACTTGATGAATAAATTGATACATCTCTTAGTTGTAAATCAAATTAGTCTTGCTATTTCAAGCGTATGGTTTACTGTGGGATTTATGCAATCTAGATAAATTATTGTAGTAGACGAAAGCTAATATTTTTATTGAAAAAGGTGTCCCAAGTAACGTAACGTGTTTGGTGAAATTAAATTTTTTCCCAAATCACTTTGGATTTTTTCCCTAGCTCAATGAAAGAACTAATATGGAGGACTCCTGCTCATTTGGAGCACAGGATTTGCATTATCAGAGCATGGGTAAATCGTTTATTGATCAAGTTTGGAGGGATGAAAGCCACTTTATGATGGGGATGTGTGAAACCTTCAGTATATGACATCTGTATGTGGGGAAAGAAATAGGTCAGCACGGTCCACTTGGGGTCCAGTCCCTGTTATTGGGACTCAAAGGGTTAACCGTGTCCACGGCTGACTTTCTTCCTGGTGCCTCCTCCTACCCCCATCAAAAGTTGCTGTGAATGGACCAAGAAAAATAAAAATGATACGCTGTGCATGTAATTGCCAAGGAAATACAATGACTATACAGAGAAAACTGCTACGTTGCAAAGGGAGAATTGTATGTTAGCTAATTGTTAATTTAGGCGACTCGCAGTGGCTAATTATGGCAGCACCGACGAGCTATTTGCATGATGGACTAGCCACCTGCCTCTGCATGAAGGTTCCCGCTGCCAGAGCAAACTATATAATTACTGAACAGCGGTGGGGCAATTTTTTGACTGCCGTTCCCTTTGTGTTACATGAATACTCAGTAATGACATATTTCATTAGGAAGCAAATAGTACCCCCCTGGCCCTGTTCTGGGACAAAAAAAGTCTCAACAGGTCCTATTGATAGACTGCTGTAGCACCTCCCCCCAAGGCATTTTGTTATATTGCAGTGATTTTTGGGGGGGATAGCGGGGGTGGGGGTGGATATACCTCCTTTTCTTTTCAACCTAAACAAGGTATTGGTCAAACATATACTTAGAGCAATTCTTTAGCCTCTGAACTCATCATGTCATCGGAATGTCAGGGCTATATTAAAACGGGTTTCCAAATAGCTTGTTAGGTTGCATGTTCAAAACGCGGCTTTATTTCTCTTTCGTTTGTACTCTGCTTTACATCCTTCACTCAACGATTATGACCTGTCAGATTTCAATAAGAGCAATGATGCAACTCATTAGGATTTTAACCTCTGTCTTACATGCCTTAGAATGCATTAGATTTTCATTTTACCTCTTTATTCCGGACTTTGTATATATATTAAGTTTCTGTGTGTCCAGTTTTTATTTGGCTGATAGGAAGAGTTAGCATGAGAAAAATGGAGAATCACGGATGCCACCCAGTTTCCACGTCAGCTGCGTAACTGAGCAGCGCATTCTCCCTGCAACCATCTGCAGTGGTGGCATCGTTTCCCTGGCTTCATTATAGTGGCATTACTGCATAATTTGTGTTTTCTCTCTTGACCGTGGCCTGTCAAATGGGGTTTCATTGCAGCCAGTCTAAATGCATTTATCCGGTTCAGTAAGTCTGTTGTTAAATCTGACTGCTGCCCAGTAGGTGGTTTCGAAGTCCTATAATTAAGACCTATTATATTAAACAGCGCTGTTTGAAATATATGCAATTTTGGTGTTGTTTTTTGACAATATGTAGCACACACAAGCAATCAGCCTGCATAAAAGTAAAGAAAAAAGTTTATTAGAGGAGTAGATGGAGGAAGTGATTACCAGCTATTTTAAGGGAGACCTAGAGTTAACACGGTTAGTGATGGCTCGGTGACTGCTTAAGGACTCCTGCTGATACAGCACAAGACCAATGAAGCTGTCCTCTTGTCTCTGACCTAGGCAATAAACTGGATTAAATTTTGAGCACTATGTACATAGATGTGTATCCAATGCATATAATGACATAAGTGCACACATTGCACAAGTGTAAATTGTGTAACAAACACCTGTAACAAATAAAATCAAGTTGAATTCAAAGATTGCAATTGATCCTACCTATTCCCTCGTTTTTTACTCTCTTCCTTGCTTACAATCACATTTTCAGACTTAATTGTAAAACAAAAAGTTTTATAAAGTGTATAGGATAAAAGTTTTGTATTTGTATTTTTTTTCTGTGCACGTGGGCATTCGTGTGGAAATATAGCCAGTATCATTTGAGAAAACATGTGAAAGGCGCAAGTCATTTCCAAAACCTGTATGATAAATCTAACTTAACGTATGTAGTCATCCAACAGAAATGGTTAGACTGTGGTGTTGCGTTAAGAGCAGGTGCTATTGTGCTCAAAAGCAAGTTATATCTTTCCAAGCCCCTACCGAGAACAAGACATGTGGAATGATGCAGAAATGTTTTTTGCCAATTAACTTATGTATCAATGAAAGCCCCTGTTTTAGATTCAAGGCATGTTTGCACTACGGCTGATTGTGGGGCCTAACTTGGAGTGCTGCTTCAGGATCGTCTTCGTATGGTGAATGGGCCCTCGACTGGCTGGACGTGTAGATACCAAAGTCTCACTACTTTTACTTGGGAATTGGGCAATTCTCCTTTGTGTGTGTATGAGACTACGTCATTATGTGGACATGCTTCCCACATTTGGCATGAACATCACTTCCTTTATAAACCGAATGACAATTCCCACCCCAGAATTCCCTGTTGAGTCTACCATGTTGCTTCTTGTGCCAGGGCTGTAATACTTAACTATATGTACTATACTAAAATAAACAAAATGTAATGGAGTCCAGACTCTCTTTTCAGTTTGCTTCACATTTGGTATCCGCTAACTAGCAATAAAACAAAATACCTTGATTTATTTATCACCAAAATATGGATTCTGGTAAATATCTTATATTTATTAACAGTTGACTATTTTTTGCCCAACATTTCAATGCCTTTCTGTACAACAAAACTCTTCCCAGTTATCAATAAATTCAATGTCCTATTCCAAAACTTTTCTTCTATTTTTCCATATTTACAATCCAATCAATCTATATATCAATCTATAGCCATCCTTTTTTATTATATTTGAATTTGTTTTGATTTTTTGTTTGTGTTTTAAAACTATTTCTTTTGACAATAACAATGAATATTAATTTGCCCAATATTATGCGTTTATAATTTAAAAACATGATATTTTTCTTGGTTCATAAACAAGATTCTTCGCTGTGGCTCTGACTGTTTTATGGTCAGAACAAAAACAGAACATTTGAAGGAGTAGGCTCACATTGTCTTAAACTAGGGTTCTTAAACGAGGGTTGTTTTGAGAAAAATGTCTGGTAAAGTGGGTCTTTTTTGGTCCAAGATATTTAGCATGCTAATCGGTCTATATTAAGAGTAATTATAAAAATAGAAAAGCAGCTCATAACTGAAAATATGTCAAATGTGAAGGGGTATGGAGAAATTATTTTATATATTCTATTTACACACACGCACAACCATTGTTCAGTTACACACACACACACACACACACACACACACATATATATATATATATATATAATATAAAATAATGTCCACCTGTATTAACTGAACCGCCGTTTCCATAGATATCACCAGGTTCTACGCGGTACCTAAAAAATGGTTTGGACGACAACAAAAACAGATGAACAAGGGTATGCCGAATACTTAATCTGACTAATGCGACTGTCACAGCAGTAAGACAATAAAAATATTAACCCATCTACATAAAACATTTAGGCTTATCATTTTGTCTTCGTCTTCCAGTCCTCGCTACTTCATTTCAAATGTAGGCTGATAACAGCTCTGGACACTAAATAGAATAATTTTCACTCAAGAAACAAAACCAAATAACGGAAAAGGGGAAGGTATAAAGATGCGTTTTTGTTCCTTGGGGGAAAGCTCCATTCAGTCAGCATTGAAAGCGCGGCATTTCATTGCTACAACAATTATATTGAAAGGTCAAGTATTATAGCATCTTGTATTCCGCTTTGCATTCTAAGTATTTCGCTTCGCCAACTGACCCTCGGATGTGCTCGTAGCACAATGGCTTCAAGAACCAGATAAATGCGGGACAATTAAAGATTTTTTTTGCTACCCGCTAACAATAAGATTTACCAAAGGAGGTGATTGCAGTTACTATATAATTGTAGCCTACTATTTGTATAGAACATTAAGGTATGCTCGCTATATTCCCGACAATGAATGGGAGAGGCATAGAGAAGCGAATTCGCAGCCGTTCACGCTTACTTTCGTTCTAGAATTTTTATGGAAGTCGTTTAGTTTGCGAGATATTTCAAACCTTTTATCTGAAGCGAAATACAATATCTAGTTTTACGTGCAAAGTATATGGGCGACCGAGAAATTGCTGCACTGGAATAACCGTATCTGAAATGTATTCAAAACCCGACTCGGCCACTTGTCACCAGTGACGGTACCGCTTTCCTAGTGTTTTTTTTCCCCGAGCCAATAGCATGTTGTTTATCTGTTCTTCCCGGCGTTGGAAATGGTATTAGCTCAACCGACCTGTTGTTTTAAATACGAGCTACGCATTCTATACGAATTAAAAGCAGTGGGCTATTGATGGTTACAGTTTTATTTAAACCATCATTTCGATGGTTCTTCTAAAATATCAATAACTGGATATATTGAATCATTTAATAGATCCACAGCGTTTATTTCCTAGTACGATTTTAGCAATTTAACACACTCAAATACTTAGTAGTTCCATTTTCACGAAACTAATTATATATTATTGTTACTGTATTGGCTAAATATTACTATTTAAAACAGACATATACACAACAGTGGTCCCATTATAGAGCATAGTTTTTCAGTTATCATCCAAAACTTTTTTGGGGTTGAATGGGAAAATAGAAAATGACCACATAAATAATTATAATTATAGTAATGCAATTAGCGTAATTATCACAAACATATATCATTAACAGTAATTCACTTTTTATACAGATTTTACAAATTAACTACTGCAACTTAATTATGTTTTATTGTACATACTTGAAAACATTAAGGCTACTGCTGAACTTTATTTTTTTCTGGAAATCTGGAAACGGGACAAATCATTTCGATTTTGTGCTGTGTGCTAAATTTTATTCTAAAATAAATTGTGTCTAAAAGGTTGTTAGTAGCCAACCCGTCTTTTTTAAATATAAGATCATTTTAATCATTTTCTACCAAAAGTTACAACAATTATCTGCGCCATTGAGGCCATTGAGAAAGTTTCTCACATTTCTGGTTCATGTTAAAGATTAATATTTAAATCTATTTCAGTACTATAGGTCTTAAAATCAAGCATGACAGATTTTGCGATCAG
This sequence comes from Hiodon alosoides, assembly GCA_025775065.1. Classification (NCBI taxonomy): domain Eukaryota; kingdom Metazoa; phylum Chordata; class Actinopteri; order Hiodontiformes; family Hiodontidae; genus Hiodon; species Hiodon alosoides. The sequence continues at coordinate 12,060 of JAOYSI010065156.1, read as the reverse complement.
GTATCACTTCCAAACTTCCAAGAAAGAACACGTCATAGTTCTGTATTATTCAGTAAAACAGAATTGGGCTAATATATTTTCGAAAATATAGCCTACTTGCGCTACACAAGTCTCGGAATGACAATTGCTGATTTGAGACACTGAAACTTTACATGCTCCCATTATTCTACCGCTGACCATGTATTAATCTGATGGATTATTGAGTGACGTGGGTTCTATTTAAAGGAACTGCGCATGCTAAAAACCCTTAAATCATTGTAAATATGTCCGGTATAAGCCCAGATTTAATACACCTTCGTAGCCTCATGACCATCCATACTTAACTTTTAATAACTTTAGCTAATTCATTTTTAATTTTTCGTTTCAGTGAACCCCGAACTCACAATGTTGTATTTATTACTTAGAAGATGCAAGGTGCTACAGTGGTATCAAGTTAAGGGTTGTAGAATGTTGTAAAGAAGACTAATGTAGCAATTACAATATTTAAACAGAGACAGGTTAGTTTACATATCGTTTTAATTAAAGAGTGCAGATGAATGAAGATTAACTGGTGTCACAATGTGCAGACGGCATCATCATTTCATCATTCAGCTAATGAGCTTCGGCTGCAAAAAATTATTCTAAGATTCCGTCATTGTATTTGAAAAGCAATATATTTGTGATAATTATTGCTTTTTTGGGTTTTATTTCAAAATTAAAGAAAGTTTCCTTTGTAATTGTTACTATTAAAATGTTTATTTATTTAGTCACCTAAGTCACAGAATTTAGTCACAAAATGGCTATCGCTCGTGGCATTGAAGTCCCCTTCTTGTTTTAGTTTACGGTAGCCATCGAGCAAAGCCTCTTAATTCCCTCTGTCGAGACTTTCAGCCATTTCAGCACCTTGAACAGCGAAAAAACTTCGAATTAGATCTTTCAAATGACTTAATGAAAACGGGTTATACAAACTGAAATGATAGTATATACATGCTATCTGCAGGTGAATTTTCAACTCTAGGTTCAGATTGCTATACGTGTATAATTGCATTACTGAAAACAATATTTTCTTTAATGAGTAACATAGTATGTTTTTGCTATTAAAACAGGTACTCAAGCTGGCATAACCATCAAGCTTCAATAAATAGTAGCCTATATAAGGATGTATCTACATAAATGTGTTATATGACTTACACAAATGTAATGTTAAATGTGCTGGGTTTAACCGTGGAAAAGCGCATGCATGTCGGTTCATTTCAGGCGGTTAATACTCAATACTCATTCTGAATTATGCAGTTAACTTACTGCAATTTTATATACAAAGGTATATACGAGTATAAAAACTGGATTTGTAGTTTTTGTGTTGGAATTTTAATAAAATTTAAAAAATGGTCATATGGAGTCCATGCTTGAAAGCCCCATCTAAAATAAAAGGTTGACATTTTACAGTGTGCTTAAATATGGTACAGGTCTCAGTGCACGGGTTATTAATCCGTCTTTTTTTTTTTTTTTTTCTTAAATATTTCTAAAGTACTCGTATTATGCAATGGTTAGGTTTTTAAATTATTTAATAAAAGCAATGTTAGTTTGTGACAAACCATTAACCCCACGCCATCTGTAGGTCATAAAATGAATAAAAACTTTCTAACGTTTTGTAAAATTAGATGGTTCTCATTTTAATTTATTGAATTTCATGGGTTGTCTGCACGCAACATATATACAAATTGGCATTATTGTTGTTGTTGTTGTTGTTGTTATTATAGTTCGTGTGGGGGAAAACATTTGTACGAATTGAAAATTATTTGAAATGTTTATCGAAGTAAGTAATTCCAGCTGTTGTTAGCTAAAGTATTGGCTCTACTGTGGATTACGTCTTCATAATACGAATGATAAAAATCCTACTTGGGTTTCAGTTCGACCCTAAAATATCGCTTTGCATTTTAAATGGGAGTAAACAAGCGGACAAACCTTGCAAACCCTAACTCAAATATGATTGCCTTGAGATTAGGGTGTAATTGCTTTGGGTTCATGCAGAATTGTGCGGAGAAAGCCAGGAGGACTAGCCCGAGATTTACAATGTGTCTCTTAAAGGAGACAGATGAGAGCACACACGCTTCCAACAAGTCATTCTCAACAACTACAAGCGCTACACAAAGACCACACACCGAGTCTAAGACATGCAAATGTAATCCGCGCTCACTCGGAACGGCTCCGAACAAAACCCCTGCTAAAACCTAATGGAATCTCAGCCACCGGTGTCCATAAGATTTCATTAAAAATGACTAAGTTTGAAGGTAAATGACAGGGCTTTTTGTGGATACGCAACGGACAAAACGCAGAATTGTTTTATCGGAATCCGTAGTATGTTACGCCATTATCGATTAACTTGGTTTAACTTAACCACCGGTGGACGGGGAGGGCCTTTCTCAGGACTTTTAGGCGTAGTTCCGGTTTCAATTACAGAAGTATTTGTAACATTTTTATTGTTTAGCTTTCAGTTTTTTTCATTAATTTAATTTATTCCAAAGTCTTGAAATCCCCTGTAATAAACAACCGGGGTGGCGGGGCGGAGGGGTTCTGGTACATGCTTTATCGCTGCCATATTTTTCAAACAAATCAATGTACGGATTGGTAGACAAAACGATTCTGTTTAAAGGATCAAACGACTACTGATGGTCCAGCTTGGCTTCGCCAGCACAACATACAATAGCAGGTGAAAAACCGACAATATCAGATGGAAAAATATTTAAGTCATTTCTTGAATATGACATTTAGACCAAAGCACGTTTGTATCAAAGTGAAGAGTTTTGGGGGGTTAATTGGCATTTTTGAATCGTTAATCAATGCTTGATGAATATATGTACAGGAAATTTAGCTTTAATTGGCAAATTAAATATATTTAAATATGGTTAACAGTGGCTGTTAAAGAAACTTCAAACCTCAGATAGAAATTAATTTAATGATTTATTTATTTTATGGACGTGCTTCCAAAAGCATGGTAGTTGAAGAGCGACATGGAGTAGGGGCAATAAAAGGGGTGGGGGTGGCTGTTCGTTCGTCATCTTCAATAAGTAAAATATACAAGCTATAAAACTTACAACGTGTAAACCAGGCAGGACGTGTGCGCAAGAATAAAAGTTGTCACACACAGGAGTGCCTAATTAATGAAATATCAAAGAATGATGCAAAAACACACAGACGATTTGTGAACCAATAACAATTGACTAGACATTTCTATAAAATCCACCAAAGGTAAAACTGATTGAACAACCCTTAACTCTAAGGGGAGAACCATTACAATCAGCCGCTTCGTTAAAAACTGTGCAGCCCTGTAAGTACACTAGCGCAAAGTCGTGCTTGCAAGCAAGCCTTTTTTAACTATAGTTGCAGCATTATGACGCTAGCAGGCAGAGAGCTCCTTATTTATTTAGATATTTAGCTGATATCGAATTTAGATTTTGAAGCTTTAAAAACAATGTATTTACGGCAATGCAAAATCATGACAAAACTATTCATTAAGTACGTTAACCAATCCCCCGCGTAGATTAAAACGGCAAGTGTCTGTTTGTATCACACAATTTACGAAAGTAAGTTCCATTTAAAAACCCCAGCACTGCATAGGGAGTGACACTTAACAGACGAACAACTTATTTTGAATATGCAGTTTAATGATACAGATTACCGCGTTCAGCCCACAATAGTGGCTAAAACGTACATTTCCTATATCCCCAATAAAATAATGAACACTTAGCTCAGTCTGTGAGAAGCACCTACGTTTTATTATTTAAAAAATAGTATACATAAAGTCTATAGGTATCTTATACCTGGAATAATTCATAAAAATGCTACCAACTTGAGCAATCTATAGCTAAAATGAGACAAAAACTTTAAATCTGTGCTTTTTATTAAATTTAAATTTTTTCCTTGGTTAGGCCACATATATTTAAATTAATAGAAAACCACACTTTATTAAATATCCTGAATATTCTAGTATATAATCATCGACACTATAAGATCTGGCAACTTCTAAGAGACTACATTGACGAGTCGTTCATATCAAATTTAGCGTCAAGTTTTATACAAAATACAATATTGTGACAAAATAATGTAAAAAAAGTACACATACTTTCGCCATCGGACTCGTCCGTGTGACTTAATAAAGGTAGGCTACGTGGCCTTTAGTGAAACTGTTTATTTCTGCCATTTTAGTTTAAAATTGGAAGCAGATTAAAATGCGTGATTCAGTTTTTTTTTTTTACTTAAAACTTCATTGTAATAAAATATTAGCGCCAGTACACCTAACATTTATATTGTCTAATATTTCACAAAATCCAATATATATATATAGCTTCCAATTCAATTACATGCCTAATTTTCTTATTCACATAGAGGTCTATATAAGAATCCCTTGCATTTAACACGAAAGGGAAGGTAAAACACAGTATGAGGCTATTTACTCATGGCTTTTTCTGTACCAGAAACTATTTTACTTATTCAAATTGTCAACTGCAGCAGCTCCCAGTGCTCTGTATGTAACGAAAATAAGTAGCTAAATAAGTTACTTGCGAATATATGATTGTCAAAATTAAGGACAAACGTAATTGTGGTTGTGCATAAAACCCTTTCTGATTTAGCCTTCACATTGTGTGACCTACGTAACTGATGTTTTGTAAATTATATGAATGACAGCATTGTGTAAACCAAAGTTCGAAGCAGAAACAAGCAAACAAGTAATAAGCAAACAAACAATGAGGCGACTACATAATGTAACCTGTCACATCCTGTTTTATAATACATACAGCCTTTAATTAAGCAATTAAGAAATGACTGAAGTGTTTGATGGGAAATGCGATTTGTTGGTTATTACTGCGGTAAAAATATAGAACAACATAAAACTAGTGAAACGCCCAGGCTCGAAACAAAACAATACGTTGTAAACCCGCAAATCTAATTTCACATAACTGTATTTAATATCATTGTCCGTGCAAGAGTAGAAGAAACGAGATACGCTATTAATTACAAATTTATTTTCGGGTTATCAAAGATTTGGATTTTCCTAGGGGTTAAGTCTGAATCTGTAATGACGCACCTGCGCTGCACAAGCTCTTAAAATGCGTGCAAAACAATGGTCACGTTCAGAAAACACTGAAGCTTATGAATATAATAGCATTGTGCTACCACCGAATTTTTCCGTCTGTAAAAAATGTATCATAGGTCAATTAAATATTGTCTTGTTGAAACAACCACAACAACAATAATAATCAAATGTTGGATTTAAATTATTACGATACATGTTGCCATTGGACAAATCATTTGCTAGAGGTTTGGTGAAATCCCTAACTGTACACGATCATACCCCCTAATGTTTTGTGGTTACGTTTCATTGAAACTTCCAGCATCAGCGTTCGACGCTTCATTTAATCTCTAGATTTCAATATGAAATTCCGCTTTAATGAGCTATAACTGCATCAGACCATTTCACAGTTTCTACTAATAAATGTATCTATTTGTATCTATATCTATGAGTTTATTTGTTTCTTTAATTTGTTTGTTTTTTTTTCGCAAGTTTTCGACGCATTTTGACTTAAGGGCGTTTTTATTACTTATTTTGGCCGAACATTTTTCTCAGTAGCAATTCTTTCTCAAAATTATTTTTTATTATTCTATTATTTTATTTATATATTTTATTTATTTATATTTTTAATATGAATCTGTGGATATTTATAAATTATATTTTTGTTATCAAAATAAAAAGATCATTTTTGTTATCAACCACAATTGACAAAATACTAACTCACAGATTTTCTTACTCTGAGAACGAGTAAAAAAATAAATATTTAAGGGCGCATTTTAAGAATTACAGTCTTGCTATATCATTTATCAACGGCAATTGGGTTTAAAAAGAACGAAATCTGAAAATGTGCACGCTACACCGCAATCTAAATTATTCAAATAAAGTAAATATTTATGTTAGTAGAAGCTTCACCACACACACTCACACACACACACACAAACAGTTCATGGAGCACACCATGTTCCAACCGTTAACCGAGCTTAACGACATAACTGTGACTATAACCTTTGAAATATATGCACATAAATCTCAAAAACAATATGCGTACTAACTACGATGTGTTCAATTACACATTTAAGGCATGACCATTTTTACTATTTATACTGCTCTGTATTATTCTTTTTCTTATTATTGGACGAGTTGTTTTTGTTTTGTTATTTACCAGTATTGAATAGTTTTATGAACAATTGATTATGCCTCGTTATTATTCACTGTTCGAGCGGGGTCCAACCTGAACGAACGTAAGTAGATATTAATCAACTTTAAATGAATGTATAAAAATTAATCTTACAGCCAACGTCAGAAAAGGGATATGAATTTTATTTATTTATAATTTATTAATATGATTATGTGACTATATTTATGGCAAATATCTATAAGTTACAAGAAAATAAAACGTACAAATAACAATGAAAATCAAATATGATACAAGTAAACTTCAGTGTCAATAAAAACTTTTTACAATATACAGATTGCTAAAAACTATGTATCCAATCCAAACCTTTTACAGAAATATACAACCTACGTCTTACATTAATTCTATTATAAATCGGAGGCATTTTACCTCATTTTAAAAAATTTACGAAATCTCAACTGAGCCCGGTATTTCAGTTGTGATTTCCTTGTTTTAATTAAGCACACACGCGCGCACACACACACGCACAATGCTTTTTACTGTGATGCTGCGCCGAAACACTTGTTCTAAGGGCTTAACCCGTTCTCGGTTGATTTCATTTAAATATTTCCAACTTCGACACGATTTGCTTTTTCAGACATCCTTCTGACAACTCTTGAGTTCATGTTATTTGATTATTCCCTGTCCATCGTCTACATATCCATCCGAGACTTAATAATCGTTTTCTTCAAAGGAAAACAAACTTTGGGTGAGGGAACAAGCAGCGACTGCTGTCCATATTCACAGGAAGTCTCAGTGATTGTATTATTATTATTATTATTATTACTGTAGTACTGGCTGTTGCAACTACTAATGTTACCATGTCCTGCCGTACAACAGGGCAGAGCACGGCAGGGCTGCACCATACTCGGAGCTCGAAGAGTTTAGGTGTGACAGGCCAGACACCTGGGTTTGAAGAGAGGGAGGGCTACTGGAGTGCTGAACTAAGTCTGGGGAATGACCCGCGCTTCCAACCTGTTGGTTTTGGTGTTGTCCCACTGTCGAACTGTTACTGGACACGATCATGACATTGCTGGTCTGATGATGGTGAGTCTGCATGGCATTGGTTGGGGTGTGCGTGCCTCCTTGACAAGGCTTGCCGTCTTTCACCAAGACTGGAACGGCAACCCGTCGGGGCGATTGTTGCTGTTGCTGACATGAGCCAGTGTCCTGCTGCATCTGTTGCTGGGACACTTTGTCTTTGGCTTGCCTCTTCATTTTGTAACGGTGATTCTGGAACCAAATTTTGACCTGAGTTGGAGTCAGATGGATCATACTGGCCAAGTGTTCTCGCTCCGGTGCGGAGAGATATTTCTGTTGCTTGAACCGTCGCTCCAACTCGTACACCTGCGCTTGCGAGAACAGCACCCGCCGCTTCCTCCTTGGAGTGGTCGACAGAGGTCCCATACCTTTCCCCACCTCGGCCAGTGAGCCTAAACTGCTCATGCTGCTCATGTTCATTCCCGAAGACGAACCCATGAAGCGAGAGACTGGAAGAGGAAAAAAATAGTGGTGGTAGTAATAATAAACAACAATTATAAAAAGTAATATATACAAATGAATAATATATGCAAAGAACATATAACCCATCTACAGACATTTTAAATTATTTTGTTTTGTTTAGCCGGAAAATAAAAGCACATAAAAATCGTTACCCACTCTCACATATATATCACACATAGATAGAAACGATTATTTTAAAAAAATGTCTCTTGTACTTTAGCATATTTTTTATGTACTTGTACTTGAACTATGTGTTCCATAAACTAATACGGATCCGAATAGAAGTAAAACATTTAAAAAATTGAATTATATAATATTATTACACCTGTTTGGTAAACTGTAGGCTACAATATAAATGTTACAGATGTAAGATTCTCGATTATTATTAAAACGGAATTTTAATAAATACATTTCTTTACATAGAACGGTGTTTCCTTTCAATTCATTTAAAATATTTGACGAAGAAACAAATTCAGAGGTGAATTTAACACATTTGAGAATACCTCTTGATTCACGAAATGAATTGGGTACCGTTTATTTAATCAACCTAATGAACAAACATGGAACTAAATGTAATTCATTTTTTCCTATTGGGGTTTTTAACTTTTAAGACTTCATAACCTGTCCAAACAGACATGCCGAGACAGAAATCCACTTACTTGTAGAAAAGCGTGGATCTGGATTGGCTCCGTACCAACCGGTGGCTGTGGTGCTATTCCTCATGCTGTCCTGGTAAGGTGTAAGTTCGCTCATGTTTCCCAAGTTGCCGTTACAGTAGCCCCCCATTGCGGTGTGTGACAACTGAGAGACCCCAGCTGCAGTCATGTGGTAAGTGGCGGAAACCGTCCCGTTGTGGCCCATATGATGCTGTTGCATTGCTGCCTGAGAGACCTGTGGTTGTCGGTACGTGGTTAGAGGAGCCCCCAGGTTGTTACCCTCCATACTTACTTTCTTGTAGCTTTCCTCAAGGGGACTTAAGATATCGGAAACAGAAAAAGGAGTCGTATGCTTGGGGCTCATCGACATTGTTCTGCGGCTGGAGAGGGAAAATAGAAGGCAAGGCAATCTCTCCCTCTTTTTGGTCAAATTCCACTGTTCCCGTTTTCTTAACGTCGAAGCTGCTGGGTGAACACGTAGGAGAGTGGCTGAAGTCCGCCTTAATTGGATTGAGTGGAAGCTCAGGGCTGGCTTTCGTTTGTTTTAGCTGGGAGCCAGGTTTAAGGCTGCCACCAGAGGCGGGGCATCGGCAACCAGGGCAACATTACAAAGGAGCCCTGTCTCTCTCGCACCCCTGCATAATTTGGTTTACGTGGTAATCGAAAGATACCTGTGGCTTGTTGCCTGTCACCAAAACCATGATCTCACATACAGTTGGCATTTACATATGCACAATATAAACAGGACATTATTAATATTGTTGATTTTGTTGTTAATAATAATGGTACAATTATGATTGACTTCTTAAAGAACGTGTGAAGACATACACGTGGAAATCTGAGGACCACTCTATACCGGAAACCATCTCAAAAGCCTAAATTGAACTCCTGACTTTTCACGGACGTAAGAGGCATATAGTGATTGCACTCGGTAACGGTGTCTGCAGTGTGCTTGATTGTACTTATACATGCAATGCACATGCTACACGGGAGGGGAAATAAGTGAATGAATACTTAACCGGTTGTTAAGTGGATGCGTAAATGATTGACTCCATTCTCACTGTATTTGATGTTATAGGATATAAGCATGATTTCGCTTCAATTCAGAAGCCTTCAATTCAGAGATGGAACATTAGAAATTGCTTACAGAGAGAGGTTTTCCAGATAATTTATTGTCGCTCAAGTACACCCCTTCAACAACACTGCGGGACCGCCAGAAGTTAGCCCTGCCTCGCTGGAGCCAGCCGCCCTCCCGGCTACAGTGCAACGGGCCCAAACATTCTCATGGTGCGCCAAAATACACTACTAAGCTCTTCACTTTTCCGTTAAAGAATACATTTGCATTGCAACTTTAAAGTAAACTTCTGGATAATTCATTCTCATCGAAATAAACAGTGTACATTTACGTCCAGTGTCCTTATTGGAAGTTTGGCTTACGTTGAACTTAAATGCGAACGCAGATTTTTTTTCGTCGAAAACTCTTGATTTGGGAGATACACTATTCCTTTAACTGCTGCAATTGATTTTTTTTTTTTTTTACATTGTTTTGGCATCGCGGCAAATGACCGACTTACACATTCGATTTGACTGATATTAAAGATTACATGTTACTGCATTTCAAGTCGATACATAAGGCTGACTAAATCAAGGAAATGCATAGTCACGCAGATGGATGAGAATTAATTCTAAATTTATTTATTTTTGCGTTTTTCGATTTCTGTAAAATTGCACACATATGCACTTGAAAATCCTCCAGTGTTTTATGGCAGATTCTGTTCTGATTTTCTGATTTCTGATTTTTGAATGAAAAGTGGTTTTAAAAGCCCCTCCATATATCGAATTAAATGTAAAGTATTGTTTTGAGTTTTACAAGGGTCTCTTTAAAGGGAAATGTAGAGTTTCTAAATCACATTAAAACATACGTTTTTTTTTTAATCAAACATTTAAATGCAACGATTCCGATACTATTTTGCATGCTATGGTTAAAAAAAGCTAATCTGAGCGACAAAGGTCGATGTGTTAGCGTTGCAGCACAGACAATAGGTGTACTGCAGCTATGACATAATCGCCGATATGCCGTAGCTGCAGCTGCATTTTTAAAACATTTTAAAAACATTTTTAACCAACTTGTTTGCATAATTTTAAAGTCACAGATTTTCGACTGGTAAGTAACTCGTTATAAAGGTAATATTACACTCCTTAAACACATTAGCAACATAGATTATTTTGAATGACCACATATAACATCTGAAATATAACTAATTATTAATTTTGAATAATACAATTAATGATTGTTTCATTGAACTAGTGACCTATAGTAGACCTACATTTTTTTTCTTTATAACTTTAAACAAGAAAGCGGAATGTCGCCTATAAAATCTCCACAAAATTGGAAAACTCATGTGTATACATATTTTTTAAGTACCGGCTAAAAGAGCTAATTTAACTGTCTGGAGTTAGGTTACGGTGTATTCGCCAGATAAATTGCAGAAAGACAGCGTCTTCTGGTGGCGACAGCACGAAGTCTCTCCAGGAATGCAAACCCCCCCCGAAATGGACTAAAAACCTATGTGCATTATTATATTGGGATGTCTAAAATCAAGCCAATACCTTGCGTAGGCCAGTCCGTGCAAATACCCGGTGGGATGGTCTGTGTTAATGGCAATAAATAATTGCCCATAGCCCGAATTTGTGCCGGTGGGTTACTAAATGCCTGGGCCAATTTTTAGTTGCAGTCCTTAACTGATCTTGGAAATACAAGGGCTCGATCTAGGATTCCTCAATAGATGTTTATGTCATTCAAACTGAGGAGGAGATTGCCTATATGTTAGCTCATTTAATGGCAAATCACTTCCAGTCAATACCATCAACCTGAGAACAAGCTGTCAATATATTATACAATATAGTTGCGGTACATTGATAAACATCTGATAGCCTTTTATTAAATAAATTGCTGATGATTTAAAACTTAAGTTTTTTTAAAATTTACAAACTTTCAATACATCTGGAGGACTGTAGCCTACAATTTCACATAATTCTTATTAAATTCGACTGAGTGATTATATTATAGGAATGTATAAGAACTATAGGGGTTAGCTGTGTATCATCTTCCTGGCAGTGTCCCAACCAGAACTCAAATTCAGAATGAATACAATAACCTGCTGAATAAAGTAATACCCCGGTTTTATATTTAACTGGACTCTAGAAAAATGCTCATGAATTCAGAAATACTCAATCTTGCAGGCATACATAATTTCTCGACCCTCTTGTCAACAGGTGAGTGCACCTTACAGGGAAAATTAGACTAAATTACAGCGTGCAAGGTACAGGCAATTAGAATTATAACATGTTTTCTCTGGGGCATATTTCTTCCTTAATTACTGAATTTCAAAAGCTTTCTTAATTATCTGAATCAGAGCCTATTTTCTGTACTGGTACATGGCTATTATGGTCAATTAACGTTAATTAGTCAGGATGATTTCGTTAATTCTTCAGAATAAAGCACTTCAACGAGAGACTTTTTGAAGTGGGACATCACTAGGACACTAAACCATTGTGGTATTTTCCTCTCACCCAATCCTCGGACATCTTTCTGAAATATTTATGGAATATACAAATAGTAGACCTATGTATTTAAACTGGTGAATGGTTTCTGTACGGGGAAATTAATGTATATA
>JAOYSI010065145.1:6475-21106 GCA_025775065.1 Hiodon alosoides | reverse complement strand
CACTGTGACTGCATCCCACAAACGGCACTGTGACTGCATCCCACAAACGGCACTGTGACTGCATCCCATGAACAGTTCATCATGTGGAGAGTATTCTCCTTTTAATGCTCCAAGCAAAGATGATGGGAATGGTAGGAAGAAACAGGCCCACTAGTGAGAAAGGAGAATCTTGCTTGAGAACTCGTAAGACAGGGTGAGAATATTACCAACTCGTTGACTATAATCCATCTATATTAGGAATTAGGAACAGGCCCTAGACTGTTATTGGCGTATGTAGAGCAGTGGTTAAAATTTTGTACATTCCAGCTGTCGTCCTCATATTCTGAAATGTTCTTTAAAATGAAAGCTACCAATTTTATGTGCATTTCAGTCTCTTTATGACTGGAGGTTCTGACTGTAAAAAAAAGTAAAATACCTGGCAGTCTTGGATCTCCTTCAGTGTGCAGTCAGTACCCACAGCGAATACAGTCTTGGCGTCAGGGGTGATGGTGACACCTGTATAGCTACACGACTTGAGGACGCTCTCAGACTCGCGTTTGCTGCTGAGGGTGTTCCACTCGTACACAGCGCCGTCCAAGCCACACGACACCAGCCTGCTGTCGTCCGCACTCCAGACCACACAGCGTACCTAAGAGATGCCACACAGGGAAAATATCTCGACTATGCTTTTAACTCGGCTGACTGCAGCGTTGTGTCACGCTCAACCGGTGACAGTCGTCACTGCAGACTGAATATAGGTTCTGCAGACCTTTGCGGAGTCACACATGTTTTAAAGGAAGCTTCTGGGTCTCACCTTCCCGTTGTGACCCTTGAGGTTCAGGACGTTTTCAAAAGATGTAGTGGAGTAGATGTGAATGACGTTTCCGTTGACAGCCGCAAACAGGTGTCCCCCGTGACTGAAGGTACACTAAGAGCATTATATAAAAGGTTCAAATATTATCGTAACTTTCAGCTTTGAGGTATCAATCCATGACCAAGTAGTACACGGTTCATAATGGAAAAGCAGAAGTGGGCCTAGATTCACTGGCCCAGATCCCCACCTCTTTGCAGCCGCGCACAGTAAACTCCTTGAAGGTCCGGATGTCGTCGATGAGCAGGTTCATCAGACGGAGCTTGTCTGAAAAGCCCACCAGGATGAAGAGCCCAGAGGGGTGGAGAGCGACGCTGTAGGCCTCCTCCTGGAACTCCCTGTAGAGCTCCAGGGTGCTGGAAGAAGGTGGGGTGAATAGTCATCATCATCATCATCATCATCATTAATGGAGCCTGCCCATTAACAAGCATCCGGAATGATGAGACGACATTTCCTGAAGGCCGTTCTTACTTCGTCTCAAAGTTCCAGATGCGCACAGAGCGGTCCAAGGAGCAGGTGGCGACCAGCGGTTTGCGGATGCAGACGGACAGGCCCGTAATGGTGCCCGAGTGGAAGGAATGGGACAGGAACTCAAAGTGGGCGTGTTCTCCCTGATGAAAAACGGAAACGGAACCAGAACCACTGAGCCCGCCTGCGTCTCAGCCTGCAGAGTGGGGCTGCGTTTGAGGGCACAGAACACCGCGTTACCTTGCTGATTTCTACAGAGGACAAGGCAACGCTATAGAGTTGGCCCCGGTCCGTGCTGACCGTCAGGGTTTCCTCCGAAGGGCTGATGCACAAGGACGTAATCTCTTGTCGCTCCGCTTGGCTGGGCTCATTACTGCACTGGTCCTGAGGAATCTGAGTTAGAGACGCACACACAGAACACTCGCTGTACTGACTTTATGCAGCATGACACTGCATAATGAGTACAAATCCAACGGTGAGTTACTTGTCAAACGGGACAAAACCCACATATCCACAGAAGTTTTAATATGATGTTCTCCTCAAAGGGGGCTAATGGAATCAGACACGACAGCACCAAAAATGTATGTGAAAATTAAAAAAAGTCCGGCACCCGAATCTCTCTGGATTTCCTGTAGTTCTCCTTCTCGTCTGTCTTCTCAAACAGACACACGGTCCCCGGTCCTGCAGAGCAAGCAAATCCCTTGGAATAGGCAACGATGGCTGTGACATGAGAAGACCTGGTTTTCATCGCCTCCTCCTCCTTCCTCTCCACTGATCTGAACAAACAAAAATCTTATTAATCCATCAGTTGATTTTTAGCGTGCATTACCGAACACAACTTTCTGTCACTGTTTCTCAAACCTCAGGCGGGGCAAACCCAAGCCTTCACCCAAGCCCCTGTCTCTGCACCTTTCTGCTCCCACGCTCATCTCCCACCGCAAATCCCCGGACTCGAACACCATTAGGCGACCGGTCTCTGTCCCCGCGATCACCCGTTCCTCCGACATCCAGGCATGTGACAGGAAGTTATGCAGCTCCAGCTTTTGGACGTTGGACTGTTTCAGGGCTCCTTCTGTGTAGCGGAACAGCTTGAACACCCCGTTTCCACTCACACAGATCTGAGCATTGTTCTGAGGGTTAAAGCTAACCTGACAAAGCGACAAACAAAACAACTTGCTCAAAGGCTTGTTCGTCGTTAGCTACTGCTAACCAATATGTGACCTTTGAAAATACCTTAACATAAAAAACACTGGCGTAATGACAGCTATGAGGAAAACAAACAGCTTGAACAAACCTATTTTTCACCTTATCAACTCCATGAAATGAACCTTGTACAGAGAAAGAACTGATATGGAAATGTGTGTGTACGTAGCCATTTCACCTGATATATAGGGTTGGTGATTCCGCCGGTTTTAATTCTGGCCATGACCTTCTGTTTCTCCCACATCCAGTAGAAAAGGGTCCAGTCTGGGGCCCCCGATTGGCCAACCAGGTACCTGGAGTCTGGAGAGAAGGCCATACACACAAACTCCTGCACAAGCGTGTCACCTCCACTCAACACCTTTCTGTTCCTGCTCTGCTCGCGTTGCAGGTCGTACACCGTGATGGTGCCCCTCTCCGCCCTCTCCGACACGGCCAGATAGCGCCGGTTGGTGCTGATGGCCAGGGCCCGCATGCCCTGGCTTTTCTCTGTACCTGGAGGGGCACAACCGCACGTGGTCACCGTCGTGACCCAAAAAAAATACTTACTCTGTAATGGCTCTGCCTTAGTATGAATGACCACGATATTCATGTCCTTGGATTGCCGCGACTGTATTGAGCAGGTGAATATTAAGCAATATTAAGTATCTTTTGGCTTTGCTTTGGAAAAGTGATCTTTTGGGAATGCATTTTCTAAAAAGGGGAAGTTCTCTACCTGGAAGGAACCGTTGCCATCTCTGGTCAATGTTGTAGCGAACACAGTTGTTTCCGGATGGGAAGATGAGGGTTTGGTCATCGAAATAACAGAGGCTGTCGGTCACCCCAGTGCGGAGCCCGAAGATGTAATGGGACTGAGCTAAAACCGTACACATAGCTCAGTTTACCTTTTTACCTGTAAACACCTTTTGATGTACCTGCCAATGAAAGGAAAAAGTCATTTGTAATTTATATGGAGTGTACAAAGACGAAATTTTACAACTCATTCTTGCAAACAATTCACTTTACATAGCTCAAAACTGTCAGTAGGGAACCGTCTGTCCTAGGTCTATAACCTAGGCTGGGACCAAATCAAAACTTTGATACTTTGCATAACATAAGTTTTGATTTGGTCCCAGTCCTATTTGAGTTCAAGCACAACATTCTATGTTACGACTTACTAATCACATGTATTTATTATTTTAAACATATCATATATTGTCAGACTAAAATGTTAATAACCTCAATACTTAACCAACGAGTTACCCAAATGTCTAGAAACACAGTGTGCAAGAAAAATTATTAACGTTTTCCTTACTAACCTCAACGGGCTCCTATCCACACCAGTTTTGTTGTTTAGACAAAATCTGGACCGCTTTAGTTGGCTGCTTCTTGAAACAGGACAAGTACTATCATTCGGTTTGGTTGGCTACCAAGGGTACACAAAACAGACGTGACACCATAGCAACTAAGGTCCGTGTTGGAGGCAGAACAGTAACGGTGGTTAGTTGCTCCTTTGCCGGTTTAGTCTGTTTTTAAATTGATAATTAACACGTGTTATTCTAGTTTCGCATTGTGTGGAAACGTTACTTTAAAAGTAGTTGCAGATTGCAATTTTAGCATACAGACAATAAATACATCTGGACCGCTTGAATAAAACAAAACCAATTCAGTTCGGTAGTTGCATTCAGTTTTACGTAACACGCGGAATAAACCAATCAGAAGGGCCTCTTTTGTCGGATTACTTTTGACTTGGATCACCGGTGTCGCTACATCAAGCTAAGGGCACAGTTTGATCGGTTTAGAAACCTTAAAATACTGCAGTTATTTGCTTTTTTCTCTTGAGGACTAAAAAAAACTAAACTAGTAAAGTACAGATTCATTTCCATTACTAAAATTTAGTATTTCCTTTGGCCAATGACAAATGAAAATAGGTATTTATCCCTAAGGTAACATTAAAGGATCGAAGTATTTTTCTGAAATTAAACTTTTATATTTTCGTTTAATTGTACGATTAAAATGATTTTTCCTATGCATATTGATAGTGCGTGCAATAGAGGGTTGTGGAATTGTGAGAAGAGTCAAAAACAATCGTATACACGTTTAATGTTATTATTATAAATTATACTATACATCTTAAAATGTTGGCTTAAAGCAGCACTCTGATCGCATTGTTTATTAAACCGAACTCCAGTGTCCCCCAGTGGCTGCACATAAACAAGGTTAAAAAAAACAAAGAAAAATATGTAAGAGAAGCTGAATGGGGGAGCTTAAGGTAGTTAGAATATTGCTAACATATTATTATGTCGTGTTACATATTCGTTATTAGTTTAATTAATATATGTTTTACATCTTTACAAGTTTTTAGTGTGTGACTTTAACGTAGCGTTTAAAAAAATAAATAAAATCGATTTATATGAGTACTAAACTACTAGGAACCTTTCCATAGTTGTTGGCTAAGACGGACTTTGGTTCTGGACGGACCGGATGCGCACGTGGTGCTTCTGTAGCTTTACCCACGCTGTATTGGAGATCAAGCTTAAATGTGAGGCAGTCACGTTGAAGTACTTTAGAGGAAGATCAGTAAAACATACATTTAAGTTAATATAAAGAGTAATTTGGTAATTATGGGGGACATTGAAGACGGCCAACTGTCAAATTTTGAATCCGAAGAGGAAGATAGCGAGTTATCCGATGGGGAGGTGAGATGTTCTCAAGACGCGAAGTTTCTGGTGGACATTCGTGTGTTTGTTGTGTTTTTCTTTCGCCGATTGTAAGTAACTTTGCCAAAGCAGAGCGGTGTCTTTTCAGATTAATATAGATTTGTTAGAATTTATTTAATCCGATTAATAAAGTATTTCCATCAATATGTCATTCCAGATATTCAGAGCCTAGTTATTAATCGACCTCCACTTTTCCCGTTTAGCTTCAGGAAGCATTTGCCAAAGGGTTGCTAAAGCCTGGGTTAAACATTGCCCATCCAGAACCAAAGAAGAGCGTTAACAACTTGGTACGTGTGAACTTGGAAATGTTTGCATTGGGAGTCTCATAATTGTGGTTAATTTATTAAGTAAGTCCATACTCGCGCGTTTTGTCGTAAACGTTGATATTATCCTGTTCAGGAAGCACTAAAGCGATGCTTGGCTGATTTCCGGAGGAACCTTGCGTGGGCTGAAAGGTTGGATCTGACAAACGGACCTGTTGCCGACATTGTGGCTAAATCTGAGGGCAAGGAGACGGCTCGCGACAGTGATGCCATCAATGCTGAAGATGACTTCCAGAGGGAGATGTTCTTGTAAGTGGGTGACCACCTATCAGTCCACCACATTTCTAACATTCCTAATGTTGTAATGTAAACGTTTAGGGCGTTATTCTCTGGATTGTGGAGACAGTTGGCGATTTTTGTTTTCTTCAGTTACCGTCAGGCCCAGGCAGCAGTCATAGAAGCGTTGCCACGGTTGCGAAAACTGAAGATAGCCACAAAGCGCCCCGACGACTACTTTGCTGAAATGGCCAAGAGTGACCAGCAGATGCAGAAGGTTCCTCTGACCTTGCATACTTCCTTATGTTCTCCAACATAAATGTTTGTCCTGGGCAAAGCCTCCTATAAATGATCATTTATCCACTGTAGCTACTTCTATACTATATCTATATACTATAGAGTTGCTGCTCAAGTTGGGTTACTGAGATGGGGTGGTATGGTATGTCAAGTGTGACAAAGGCGTGTTACCTATTGTTTTGTTTTCTATATGCAGAGAAGTTCTATTATGTTGATATGAACATTGTTGTGTGATACAGCTTTCTGTCTGACTTTTCCTGTTGTTTCTGCAGGGCACTATTGAACCAAAAGTCTTGTTTTGAGAAGCCTTGTTCTTTTCCCTGTTTGTTACTCAGATCAGAAAAAAGCTCATGATGAAACAGACGGCGATGGAGAAGTCAGAGAAGGCCAAGAAACTCAGGGAACAGAGGAAATACGGCAAGAAGGTGATTCTCACATGCAGGCTAACGCTGAAATTTCTGTGTGTTGCATCTCGGTTTGTGTCAGGATCTCACTTATACCTGAGCACCAACTGTGTTGTAGGTTCAAACTGAAGTCCTTCAGAAGCGACAGAAGGAGAAGAAAGCGATGATGTCGGCTGTGAAGAAATATCAGAAAGGTATGCCTGTGAAGAACATGCTAATGCACGTTGCAAATAAAACTCCCAAGTTTTCGCAATATGTAATTGGCAAATTTCTGAACATTCAAAGACATGAAAAAGGCTTTTGATTTGGTCGGGTAAACTAGGGTGGAAACGGTGGTCTTTATGATTCATGAGGTCCCCGTGTTTTCTGCAGGAATGACGGACAAACTGGACTTCCTGGATGGGGATCAGGAGAAGGGCAAAAAAGCAGCAGCAGTGCCCAAAGCAGCCATGAAAAAGAAAGGGTGTGTGTCTGAGTCTGTGTGTGAGTGTGTGTGTGTCTCTGTCTGAGTGTATGTGCGTGCGTGCGTGTTTGCGTGTGTGTGGGTGTGCGTCTGCGTCTGCGTCTGAGTGTGTGCGCGCGTCTGAGTGTGTGTGGGTGTGCATCTATGTGTGTGATGATAATCGATAAATAAGCAGTTTGTGCTTTCACGACTTTTCATTTTGTGTATTATAATAATGAGATGGGGTGACGGGCTTAAACCCACAGTCCCAACGCTAAAAGGAAGTTCAAGGATCAGAAGTTTGGCTTCGGTGGGAAGAAACGTGGTTCCAAGTGGAACACCAAAGACAGCCACAACGACGTGTCGGGATTCAAAGCCAGCGTTGCCCATGGGAAAGGCGGAAAGCGGAAGACAAATGTAAGATCCGTTTTCTTTTTCCTGCAGACCAGAGGCACGTCGTAAAAGCCATCTATACAGTTTGGGTGACGTTTTAAATGATGTGGTCAAAAGGATCTGAAATTTCTCACTTTGCATAAGTCTTTCAACCGCATGGAATATTTTTGATAGTTCTCTCCCTGATCTTGGTGGGAACCTCTCATTGGCTGAACCTCTCAACACACAATGCCTGAAGGCAGAAATCACTTGTAATGAGATTTCTCATTAATTAATTATTCTACAATGTGTGTGTTTTTGCAGAAGCGACCAGGCAAAGAAACCCGAAGGAAGATGAAGAGCCGTAGGTGATGGGACTTCTGCCCTCACGTTGACCCCACCGTGTGTCTCTGGTTTACACACAGCTTTTATATTGTCGTTATCAGTTTCCTTTTAATGGGCCGCATCCTAGCTCTCTTTTCCTGACTTCACCATTACCACGTGGCCCAGACACCTTTACCGGGTCACCAGAGCAGGAGCTGGGGGTGTTCTCAGGAGCAAAACGTTGCACACCTTTTCTTCTGGAAGCCTCCTGGGTGTTTGTGGCGTCACACGTGAATACCACGGTGGAGATGCTCTGGCAGGGGGCAAATTTAAGGAAAATGTCTGGAGACCCCCACTTCCTGTGCTCGGACAAACAATGGAATTGTTAAATAAATTTTGTATCCATCTCCCTTGTCTTTTGAACACCTGTGGAGAATTTTGTTAAACAGGTGTTTCATTACTGTATAACTTATGTAAAACCCTCGATCTAGGCCACACCGTAAATTAGGTTATTCAATATTACTTTGTGGCGTGAAAGAAGAAAAGTGTGTGGAGATAAAGTGTGTCTGGTAAATTGCTTTGCCATCAGCTGTGATGGGAATGTCCTGCCTCCCCGTCTGTTGGTTATGAACTGATGACTTATTCAGTTTCTGTCACCACCTGCCTTATGGCCTTTGGGCTTTTAGTGGGGAAGAATTACAGCAAAACTCAAGTGCACTGAGGATTTTCACCCTTGCTTCTTTCTTTGTCATTTGTTTTTTTATCAAACAATGACATTTCAAACCTATTCTCTGTTGTAGAATACCAAACCCCAGATGGTTCCCTGTAAACTGAATAAATAAAAGTTTTTTTTCCTATTGACAAGCAGTTGAGGCTGGCTGTTTAGATCTGTGCTGTTGTGCAAACACCCCTGTGCAATAATCAAGTTGTTTTTCCGTGACATATTGGCGCCAACGTAAATAGCCAGCTTGGCTGTGATTGACCTTGTAATCAAACGTGTATAAGCTGCAGTCAATGCTTCAGAAGTATTGTGATTAATTGAGTGCCTTTGTCTTCAGCATTTTTTTGTCCATTGGCAGTCAACTAACTTGGTTAGTGGGCATGATGTCATTATAATCTGCAACTGTAGACTCCTCCCACCGAAAGTGACACAGATGCGATGTCAGAGTTCAGGCCGTCTGGCTCTTTTCTGCATTTCTCCCCCACGCATGCACTCTCGTTCTTCACACGGTTGGCCAGAGGACGCTTCTGGGACAGTTCTGTATTTCCAAAGCAAACGACACTTTTTGAGCGGTATGTGGGGTTTTATGTTGGCTCCCCGGAATCCGTTTGGGAAGAAGCTGCCTTTTTCCTTTTGCCAGTTTCACAGAGAAAGGCATATTAATATAGGGTGGCTCATATAGTCAGTGTTTTGAATTACTCTGGCCTGTCAAGTAGAAAACTAAATCGAGCAATTTGGGTCAATAATTCCATAGGTGTTTTACGTTAACGTCCTGTTTTTTTAAAATCTGAGCTCAGATTTATGTTAAGATTTCCAGGTTGTGGATTCATGTAGTAGTATGTCTGGATGGTCAGTCCTTTGTCCAAAGCATGTCTGGTGCTCCGCCGTGTCATGATTTGTCAGACAGCTTGCTCATTACACCCCTTCCATATACTGCGTTGGTACTCTGGGTAGTCTCTGGGTTCCCCTTACACTCAAGCATGTCCTTTCCAATTGTCTTAATTGGATCCATCAAACGGTAGAACTTTAAATCTTTCTCTACGGCCTAAGACTAAGCACTAAATTTAAAGTTGGTCTTAGCCTTTAGCCATGTGTTAATATAATTTTAAAGTCAGTTTTATCCTCCAGCTGTGTGTTAATATAATTTTAAAGTCAGTTTTATCCTCCAGCTGTGTGTTAATATAATTTTAAAGTCAGTTTTATCCTCCAGCTGTGTGTTCATGTAATTAGAAAATGCGAACAACTATGAAAAGGAGCTATTTGATTCCATTAATTGCCTCATGGCTTTTAACTGAATCGTGAAAGCGCACTGGAAAACCATACGGGCCTTAATGTCCCTGTTAGTTCACAACTAGCGATGCTAATGTCAATATAGATGCCTCTTCTTGGAATTCCAACTGCTGAAAAGTAATGGCTTTTACCAACCTACCTAAATCAGTGAGTAACATACAGTAGCAGTCAAACGTTTGAGAACTCCTGCTTAAAACCAGGTTTTCATTAAATCTATGCTTTTAACCGTATATACAGTGGAACTCCAATATTCGTCATTAATCCGTTCCCGAGGGGAGGATGAATATTAATAAG
This sequence comes from Hiodon alosoides, assembly GCA_025775065.1. NCBI lineage: Eukaryota > Metazoa > Chordata > Actinopteri > Hiodontiformes > Hiodontidae > Hiodon > Hiodon alosoides. The sequence goes on along the minus strand of JAOYSI010065145.1, from coordinate 11,206 downwards.
GACGAATATCAAACGAATTTTCCCCAAAGGAATGAACTAAAAATGGTTTAATCCGTTCCCAGCCCCGAATTTTTCCTATCTATTCTTTAACAAAAAAAAATTCACTCGAAAATAGGCCTACATAAATAAAATTTTACATACATAACTTTTCGATGAAAAAAAAATGCTTTTCAGTTATCCACACTAATAAAAGCTTTTCCATATTATCAAACAGTGGCGATCTTTTAGAAGCAAGAATTGTCACACCTTTTGCGACTTCAGCTGATTTAATAGCACCGTTTTATTTTTTAGCATGCTAGCTATAGTAGTTCTCGGCATTTTAAATTATTTGGCTAAACTGCTGAGACGTGTACCACTTTCAAACTTAGCTACAATTTTCTTTTTAAATTCAATGGTGGTTCTCACCGCTTTTCTTTTTTCTTTTTTATCGTCACTGCACTTTTTACGACCCATGGTCACTTATAGTACTGTATTTATTTAAAAATTAACTGTAAAAATTCTTAAATATTAAAAAGAAATAAAGTATTAAACATGAGGTAACGCGCGCACTTTCAATCACCGCTCGCGACTGAGCCAACGGACGATCAGCTGACTCGCCGGCCACGTCGGAGGTGGGACGAATATTGACTTTTCGGGCGAATGTCAAACAATATTAAAAAAAGACGAATATTAGCGTGGACGAATATTGGCGTTCCACTGTACTTGTATTTAAACACTTCATCTTTCATTATATGATACTGTCACAGTTAACAACACTGCTCCATTTCCAGAGTAGATGTTATCAGTCACTTATCTCTCACTCCTGCTGCCCATGTGCACTGATCGTCAGCATATGAGTACATGTATCTGTAATGCACCACGTTACTGATAATCATGAATTATTTAAATTAAAATGTAAAGCTTGTAAATGTCAATGAAATGGTCTGAAGTCAGAAATGTGTATCACACAGTGCTGGAACACTGGCCTAAGTATACAAGTCGTTGTTAGACGTACTCTGAGTTAATTGGCATGTTACATAATTCACTTTTTATTACCAATTATTGTTAACAGGTGAGGGTCCATGATTACCATAAATATAGGTAGCATATTTTTGTCCTTCCTGAATTTCATTTTCAAGTATTTCTAGAAACTTATGCGATGGACACATTGACAATTATAGAAAAGACCTGGTTTCCAGGAAGTGTACTCAAACTGTGGTCCTGTACGCCCTTACCCTGATTGACTATAATATTAAGTTCTGTTATAACCGGAAATCCAGATTATATCTTATTAGATGTTTGCATAGCTTGCACTGGAAAATATACTTTATGTTTGTGAGGAGGTATTTTATGCCACTAGAGGGCAGCAGCACCAAACTACCAGAAGCTCCGCACAGCCCTCCTGATATTCTCACGTCAATACAAGCTCCCGTAGAGTACCGACTGAGCCCGGTGATCTGGATTTGCAGGTTCGCATGAATGTCAAAGGTCGAACAGGTTATTGTAGTCATTTTTAAACCACGAAGCCATTAGAAAGAGTTAAGAGGGCTTAGTGCTGGCTTGGACGGCAAGAGAAATTCAGTCACCACCTTGCAGCTTACGTTTAAGATAGACACAATCCTCTGTTTGAACCTGGTGCCGATACATAGAACCAAAAATAAAAAGAACCGGAAGTGGATACTTTTTTTTTTTACCTCATCTTTCTCTGGCTCTCTTTGTGGTAATTTACTGCAGTATTTGTCACTAATATTACAAATCAATATTTTCACTCATTTGTAAAACCTGAGTTTATATTCTGAGATGTAGATGGTCAGGTACATTTATCCGGCTTCGGGTGTGATTATCCGGCAGTATCCGGCTTCGGGTGTGATTATCCGGCAGTATCCGTCTTCGGGTGTGATTATCCGGCAGTATCCGACAGTATCCGACTTCGGGTGTGATTATCCGGCAGTATCCGGCTTCGGGTGTGATTATCCGGCAGTATCCGTCTTCGGGTGTGATTATCCGGCAGTATCCGGCTTCGGGTGTGATGGGACCCTCGTATACTTTGGTCTAGAGCAGCTGGGGAACCCATGCGCAAGGCCCGTGTCTCCAGTTTCTTTCCCAAACACAGAGCTGTATAAACTAATTAAATTCAAGCATATACAGTATGTAAATTGCTCTGGATAAGGTTGTTTGCAAATGTAAATTAACATTTTCACAGTAGGAGAAGCAATCACTTCCAACAGCAACGTATACCTTCTCCGCTCCAGGCACTGTCCTCCCGGCGTGGAAGCAGCGTTCATTAATTTATAATCGACAATTATTAGTCAAACGTGCTGCTCGTTATTCGTGTTAACGCGGTAGTGGGATCCATGTAATGAACAGCTTGGGCAAGAAAACGCAAGAATCAATGGACACGCCGCTGCCCAGAGATTTCTTTAATTATTTTTCTAGGAAAAATGAGACGCACGAAGGAAGTCACACGTTCCAGGAGCTATAAGAAGAGACCAGGTAAGTAATCAAACCAAGGAGGCCACTGTTTTTACTGTTCAATCGATAAGTATATTTAACTCCAAAGCAATGATTCCGACTGGTGGTTGAAATAAATTTAACATTAGTCAAATTTAGCGCGTTTTCATATCCATACACTGACAACGAAAATGTAAGCGGAGCATTCAGAGTATTGAAAAAACAGACCCCCCGCCAAAGTGGTAATGTCTACCGTCCCTGCACACGTGGTAAAAATCATTAAGGAGTATCTTTTCTACACTCTTCCCTATTAACAAAGGGAATTGATTGCGATCATGTCAGCGACTGTAATCCAGTCAGGACGACCTATACTTATGCTATAGCTCTGGCATGAGAGAAGATTCCGTTACGACTCTTGGTTGAGGTTAAAAGTTGAATACATTTCTTAGCTCAGCGGGAGTTCCAACCAGCCTCGACTCAAATTTTCTATGTTGATTTATTTGTATAATCGACAATTTATTTTGTGTTTTCTCTTCAATTTGGAATTAGCTCGACCATCAAATCACGACTCCGATCAGCGCGCTTGAGACCTGTAATCTAGCTCGGGTTGATTCACGGAAGAAGAAAAAACGGCTTGTGAGTGTTTAGCTTTAATACGAATTCGCAGTTTCTGTAAGGAATCGAACTATTTCCTAATAAATGTGTCGCACCTATAGCTATATAATAGTTAACGAGAGTCTTGTCATAAAACAACGAACTATGCTAAGGATAATGAAATCAAATTTCAACTTTACTCTCCATGTATAATAGCGATACAGTTTAAGACAAATCGAGTTTCCCCATCCCTGAACACTATAGGGTATGCCCTTGAAGCGAGGGGGCCGTCGTCAAATGTAAATGCATCCAGAACCGTGGAACTCCCGACCCAGACCTGCACCGGCTTCCGTCACGCATCATAAAGCCTAAACATACGATAAGTCATGCCCAACAAGGTGCATATATGCCTACAGAAGATAATTAAAGATGAAGATCACTGAACTTGTGTTTTTTTTTGGGGGATCTAAACCACCCCTTGTGTATTATACGTATTCCAGACATTACTGCACATCAGAACGAGCTACGTCATCCCTGAACAGAAGAGGTTTTCTACATTGTATGCAACCTTTTAACAAATTTTATTAGAATGCAAAAACGTTGAAAAAGAACAAACTCCGCAGAGTAAACCTTACTTAACGCTAACAGTGAATAGCCAAATTCTGCTAACAAGAACAGCCTATTCCAGAACACAGCTGAACATTAATACATTTATGTAAATTAACTTTTTATAACAGATTTCCACATCGAGGATACACTCAAACTAAACAGACCTTTATGGTTTATGCCATCATAAATGTTATGATTTTAATTTAATTTAAATTAAATAATTTGTTAACACTTGATGATGTTTTCAATGTAACCATTTATATAGATTCTCACTATTTACCCCCTATGTCCCTTATCATAACATTTAGTTAAATGTTTGTATAATTTCAGGTTGAAAGTAATTTTACCAACATTAAAAAAACAAATTGATTACAAAAATACATTTTGAGGCAAGTCGAGGCCCTGGTTTTGTTTTAATCGTTAAACCTTGTTTTTGTGAACCAACCTTGGGTTGTGAACATGTGTGTGTTGACAGCACTGGATTTGTTAATGTAATATGATCCTAATTCGCAGTTCTCGTTTAGAAAAAATGTTCATGTAGAGCTATTTAGGCGGTTCTCCAGCACTAAACGAGAGCTCCAACAAAGATTCGGGCTCTGTTCTCATGGGGTGTCCTGAGAGGGCGATCCCCTCTCCACAGAAACATCAGACTCCTGGTTCCCCTGTATATGAGTATCTGTAATACACACAAGATGGCAAGAGGCATTCGTCATTTTAGTTTAAATATCATTACCTAATTTACAAAAAAATATTTTTTCCAAAATATAGAAATCCCTATATTTTCATTTTAGCAACACCTTAACATTCTGGGTTTTAGTCGTTGATGATTAATGTGAAAATTAAGCAATGTAGACATTGGGGTCATGTTCTTGTAGAGATTGTGGTCATGCTTGTGTAGATAGTGGTCATGTTCTTGTAGAGATTGTGGTCATGCTTGTGTAGATAGTGTTCCTGTTCTTGTAGAGGTTGTGGTCATGCTTGTGTAGATAGTGGTCATGTTCAATGTAAAGGTTGTGGTCATGCTTGTGTAGATAGTGGTCATGTTCTTGTAGAGATTGGGGTCATGCTTGTGTAGATAGTGGTCATGTTCTTGTAGAG
>JAOYSI010065134.1:1689-17385 GCA_025775065.1 Hiodon alosoides | reverse complement strand
GTGAAACCCTCATTATATAACACCAGTAAGAGTGTGGTGACATCCTCAGTATATAACACCAGTAAGAGTGTGGTGACTTCCTCACTATATAACACAGAAAGAGTGTGGTGAAACCCTCATTATATAACACCAGTAAGAGTGTGGTGACATCCTCAGTATATAACACCAGTAAGAGTGTGGTGACATCCTCAGTATATAACACCAGTAAGACTGTGGTAAAACCCTCATTATATAACACCAGTAAGAGTGTGGTGACATCCTCACTATAAAACACAAACACAGACCAGGCAAGCTCTGCTCTCTCCGCTCACAACCGCAGACCAGCCAACCTCTGCTCTCCACCCACAAACAAAGACCAGCCAAACCCTGCCCTCATCTCACAAACACAGGCCTGCCAAGCTCCGCTCTCCACTCACAAACAAAGACCAGGCAAGCTCTGCTCTCTCCACTCACAAACACAGACCAGCCAAGCTCTGCTTCACAATCACAAGCTGCCTCAGTGGGGCTACAGTTCAGAGAGTAGGATAACCGCCATAGTTTTCACTTAGAGGCTTAACAGACTGCCCTCATCGCAGACAGTATTGTGCATTTATACAACTAGGTATTTTCAGGGTTCAGTCAGGTCTAGCACTTTTCTCCATGGTGATTCCTCCTGGAATCAAATGTTCAAAACCTTCACACCAGATGTCCCCAGTGCTGTCCAACTTCTCTTAACAACTGAGTAGATGAAAAGGGACCAAGCAGCTAATAGCGTTTATGTGTGTGTTTGTGTAAATGCTGGAGTATGTGTTTGTGTCTGTGCGTGTCTTTGTAAATTTGTTTCTGAGTGTCTATTTAAGTGCCCAAAGGGTAACCAGAAGAGCTGGTATTTGACCCGTCAATTACCAGGTTATGAGGCCCGCTTCTGAATCCACTGATGTCGTCGGTCCAAAATTCGGTCAGATGAAAAGCCACTTACACGTGCATACAGTTCAATTTAAAAGTCAACCAAATTAAGATCCACTCATTGACAGCCAAAGAAACATTTTAGGCACCATGCACAGAATGTCTGCTCTCAGTTGTTCCTCTTGAACTGTGCTAGGGACTGATATTGCCGGTGTACCGCTCACTAGCTAGCTAGTTAGCAAAGCCGTAATCAATCCCCTTACTGTTGGATTCGATAATAAGACCAGCTTTTTCACGATGCAACAATGGAACTCATGTTCCAGCCTCCGCTGTTCTTAGCCAAGATTGCAGTTCACAACAACATACTGGAGCACATAGATCCAAGCTAAGACGTATACCTTATATAACTGGGAAGTCAGCTGTAGTCATGAGTTTTTACAGCTATCTGTTGATCATTGCAAACCTCCTCCACATTTAAAGGCACAGATGACCTATGCCATCAAAGGGAACTCAAATTCAGTTCCCTCTATGATATTGGCAGAATTCTGAACATTCTGAACCAAATTTGTTTGCTTTTCCTGTACAGTGTAATTTTCAGTATAGCTGCTTAAAACTATACAGTTCTTACAAATGTAGTAACGTTTGTGTTCTGTTAATATTAATTTTATTATTGCCCTTTTATCAGCTGGTATTACTATTATCGTTTTCATATTATTATATCTTAGCATAGTGTGCTGTGGTGCATGTCTGTTTTTTCTTTTCTTTGTACGGACTTACCTAGCCCTCCACCCACCAAGGAGTCATTGTGACTGTGCAGAATTAGTTCCGGTCAGTGGTGGTCTGAGGCATGGCTGTCTGAAGTGGCCTACCCTGCAGTTCGCTATGATTCAGCCTCTACTACTCATCCATCAAATAGCTGACATTAATGCTGGCTCTTCCAAACATTACTGCAACCTCACAACAATGTTACAAGGGCATAATGTTTTTTTGGGTTACCCATCGATGGACAATTTAGGTGAAGCTGGTTTGTGGGATTGTGGGTGTTTTTTTATTTTATTTTTCTTTGCGTGCACTGCGTATTAAATTAGATTGTGTTTGATGATAAACTGAGATCAAATGAGAGAATGTTGAAATATAGACTAAACCATGAACGTACAAAAGTGACAGCCTGAGACACTGTTATGACAAGTAGTGCTATTGTCCCAGCCCTCCTTTCAGAGACTTGCACGTCACTCACAAAAGCTGGGTTGTGAATTCATCATTAAAATTCCACCAGGGGAACAAGAGTCCTGTCACAATAGAGGGGATTTACACTATCCATTGGATATATCAATTGAATCTGTCATGTGAACATGGAATCAATGTGAAAAAAAACAACAAGTAATTAAGGAGGTCTTTTGGCAATTACAGACTGTGAAGTGGATAATTCCAGGGAGTATAGCGTTGTTTCCAGTGCTCTGTGTCATATGAGCATGTCCAGATCCATGCTGGAACAGATCCCATCTGCAATACCGATCATACTATTTCTGAGCTATGATACAGTCATTCATTAAAATAATTAAATAATTTTTCTGCGCTGTCACAATTCTTAATGCATAATGGCAGGGAAGTACCAAAATAGTATATTTCAGTATTAATAAAAATCAGTATAAGATTTTTAAAAATAAGCAACATTAGTGTAAATAAAGGATGTTGGATACCAGCGTTATGATAAGGGAATTTGTGAAGTTAGTGACCCGAAAAACAGGATTTTTTGCGTCCACCCAAGTGATACCCACTAGCTCTACAGATTACAGTCTTCTCCTACAATGTCTACTCATTCAGAGTCATTCAGAGCATAATCATATAAAATATATCTGCAAACGAAAACAAAACCAACTTACGTGTTCTTCAAAAATTAAAACAAATGTTCTTTTAAGACAGAAATATTTATCCTTTTTACATTTTACAATGCAAAACACTTTAAGACCCACTGTGTATATAAGTACAAATAAGGCTAGCCTAGCTCAGTTTTCAGTTCTCAGAATACGGATTTTAATTTTTTTATTTTAATTTTTGGCCTTCATTAAATTTTTTCATTGAACAAGATTAACCTGCCAGGCAAAATAAGATAAAACAAGATTGTAGAACTCACACTCATATGTGCAGGATTAATTACGAGCCAGTATGAAGCCAGATTTGCGAAGGAGGCTAAAGTCACTGAGGAAGGCTAAAGTCACTCAGGAAGGCTAAAGTTACTAAGGAAGGTTAAAGTTAATCAGGAAAGCTAAAGTCACTGAAGAAGCTCTGTGTTCAATGCTACTGAGGTCATCTATAAGGATATATACGGCATTGGATGAAAATCAGTCACTTCAGTGAACCGTGTCTGTGTGCTCCCAGAGTCCAGCCCATCAGAGAATGCAGACCGACAGGTGATAGACTGATTGGCCTGTGTTGGCCGCCCGTCACATAAAGAGAGTTATTACCTGTTTGGCCGCCTGCCAGCAACTGTCGCCCCAGGGAGAGAGCTAAAATGTATTTGTGTCGTACATGAAAAAATATTGATCTAGGTAATAATTTTTCAGTTAATCTGTGTCTATTTGCAGGGAAGCGCTAAAATTCTTGAAATATGACATCCTTCTAAAATTACTCCTTCTAAAATTACACCGCCACTGTAAAAACATACAAGGTCAAGAATAAATAATTCTTCAAGGCCTGTGAGGTTCCAAAATTAGTTCCTGGTGGCTAATGTACAGCTTCAAGGTAGGACATCAGTATTCTGTAGGGAAGTGTCAGAAGCTTTCTTACAGCTTCAAGCTTGGGCTTCAGTATTCTGAATCGAAGTGTTGGTAGCTAGTTTACAGCTTCAAGGTTAGGCCTCAGTATCCTGAAGAGAAGTGCTCGGAAAAGAATAAAGCTAAAGCACTTGAGCTGGCTACTTAAACCTAAAATTGTAGATTTTGAAAAGCCACTTAATTTTATTTAGTGGGCAGTCTGCTTAGAGTGTCTTTGAGATTTCAGAAATAAACAGTTAAACAGATGTTCGTCAACATATTACTGTGCTTTTAATGAAAACAGTGGCAGATAATTATCATGGGCTAAACCTGTTCCATGAATTTAAATTCAGAGGTATTTTTTTACTTAACCACACCGGGGGTAATTACATGCTTTTATAATAATGAATGCAAAGAGACAGGAAGCAATCTATTTATTTTTTATACTGAGAGGTGTCCAGACCCCTCCCTCGAGAGTAGCTGTCTGTGTGTCTGACAACCATGAAAAACAGGATGACAGACATCACAAAATGGGATAAATCACATGAAAGAGACATATTATCCCACAACGTATTGGACCAGTGGGAATGTAAATATGTGCAAATGCATGTAGTAAATATTGCATGTGCACGAGCATGTTGTAAATATAACATGTGCACATGCACGTTGGAAATATTATGTGTACACATATGTGTAGTAAATATAACATACAGACAGGTGACAAATTAAAGGAAAAGCCTACAGTCCAGAGGCTCTGTAATGCTGTGGGGGGCATTTTCCTGGCATTTGGGTCCACATGTCCCCTTAGAAGCAAGGGTCACTGCAAATCATTACAAAGTTAATCTGAGTGGTCACCTGGTGAAACATTTCTATCCTGATGGTAGTGGTCTCTTCCAGGATGAGAATGCCCTCATAATCAGGGCATGAGGGGTCAATGAATGGTTTGATGAGAGTGAAAAGGATGTGAATCATATGCCTTTGCAGTCTCCAGATCTCGCCCAAATTGAACATCTATGGGAGATTTTGGACAGCACTCTTCACAATCATTATCAAACCATCAAATGAGGGAATATCTTTTGGAAGAATGATAATCCCTCCTGTAGAGTTCCAGAGATTCGTAGAATCTATGCCAAGACACATTGAAGGTGTTCTGGCAGCTCGTGGTGGCCCAGCACCTAACTGAAAAACTTCATGTTGGTTTTTCCTTTAATTTGTCACCCATCTGTATGTTCAGCAGATCCATTAAAATGAGTAGTGTTGGTTGGAATGGGGGGGCTCTGTTGTTGGACCAGAAGGGGTGCAGGTTCGAATGTTGGGCGGGTGGGGTGCACTTTAGGGGATGTGGAGCAACAGCGCTGCTCTGAGGCCTTCATTCTCCCCCCGAGCGGCTCAGGCGGCTAGGCCTCCAAACACACAAGCTGACATAAGTTAAATTAAAGCGCCATAGGCCTGTGCTACTGACAGGAAAATGGATTTCTCACGACGGCATCAACGCAATCAGTTTGTGTTGAGAATGGCTCGTCCACAGCTGGATGAACGGGATATTTATCGACATGAACAACGAGAGCAAAGAAAACTTGCAGCTGTCCATTATCAAAAATAATGTGTGTGAAAATGAAAAAAGGAGCACTAGGACGAAAAACAGCATCATTCAGGGTTTTCTGTTACTGAGAAGTTGCCTCTTATGCCTTATGGTGACCGTACCAAGATGCACCTTACAGTGAACGAGTTGCCCTTTACATCATAGCCTGAAGCATACAGAGGAGGAACCCCAGTACAAAAGAGAGGTCCAGAAAAGAGGTACTAAACTTAACAAAAACAATATTTGTTGAATCTTACTGACTGAAATTAAAAGACGTTATTTGCAACTATAAACACTCCGAGATTTTCGAATTATCAGTCATTAATTAAACAGATTACATTGCTGAAATTACCAGCTAAGATTGTCAACCAGCAGCACGGTTAAGTTTCTCGTTAACAGTCTAAGGTTTAGGTTCCTGGTTAGAAGCGTAGCAATTAAGTTTATGGCCGTTTAACTTATGGACCCTACATGGTTTAAACACCAAGACAATCTGCCTGCCCTGCAGTCTCACAGTAAACTAAATTTGTTTCTGTCTGCCTGTCTCTGTCAAGGCTACACCCTGCCTCACGCCCTGCCGGGCCACCCTGAAACTAAATATATCTCTGACTGTTTGTCTGTCCCCTGCCCTGCAGTCTCACAGCAAACTATATATATCTTTGTCTGTCTGTCTCCTGACCTATAATCTCACAGGAAAATAAATATATATTTGACTGTCTGTCTGTCTGTCTCATTCCCAGCAGTCTCACAGTGAACTAAATATATTGTAGAAGAAGACATTTTGCACACTTTTTCTAGGCTCGAGAAGAATTCCCACATTTCCTTAAATGTACGTATTAAATAAATGCACATGGATGCATGATATTAACATTTCTTGATTTTGTTTCTTTAACCATCATGCTGATAACCAGAAACTATAGCTAACTAAAAACAACAACAAAGCCAACCCATTGAGCCTCCACCAAAAGAATAAGAAACTTCCTGAGCATGCATCTGAGTATTACCTAGCAAACAGAACCCCACTCAGGCGTGTTACTGTTACAATGCAATGGCCCAGGCTGTGAGCATGTCCCAACAGGCTGTCTGTCCATCAAGCTCAGGTTGTGGGCTTGTCCCCAACGGTGCCTGTGTGCATGGCCCCATACTATGTCTAAACCACATCTTAATTCAATTATTTGCTAAATTTGTTGGTTAATAATATATTAATTACAAGATTTAGTCTGAAAAACCTTGGCAAAATCAAGAAGAAAAGGAAAGAAGATTTAAGTGAAGGTTAAAAATTTGATGTGATTTCGGGCAATGTTTTGTCCTAAATAGCGTAGTATAGTTCACTAACAAAAACACACACACACACACACACACACACACACACACACACACACACACACACACACACACACACGCAGGGACATTTGTGTTTGATAAGAAACAGAGTTTTGAAAAGCAAATTCGTCAAATACTCCCACCAGGCTCCTTTCTTGAAGAACCATGATCCATAATGACGGTATCCCGCTTCTCCTTCTGGATCCTTCAGACATCATCGCTTTCCACAACGCCTTCGAACTCAACCTCTCAGTCTCCACTCGCACACAAGGCTGGTCGGCAGCAGGAACTAATCCTCACCAGGAACTGCTCCACCATCAGTCTCATCATCACATCTCTCCACCTCTCTGACCACCAACTCATCTCATCCTCTCTCCTTCCCTCCTCTCCTCCCACTGTGACACTGATTACAATCTATGCTCCCGGTCTCCCTCAAACCTATCCTCAGCAATTTCCTCTTCTCTCCCTCCTATCACTGCTTTCACCTAACTCCCTACAGATTAAGCCATACCTCTTATGTTATCTGCAATGTCATCTTCCTTCAATCATCTTTGCCTTCTCACCCCCAGACCAGCAAGTAAGCTTCCAACAAAACCCCTTCTATCCCTCCCGTCCAGCCAAAACACTCCTGTCTCTCTGCAGATGATTTTTTAACAGAAAGTAGATGACATTCACTCCACCTTTACTCATCTGACCACTTACTTCATCACTCACCATCCCTGACCACACAGGTTTCTCCAAATTCTCTTTGCTGTCAGACCAAGAGGTCCTACAGCTCCTGCGGGAATATCGACCCATCATCTTGTTCCACTCCCGTCTCCACTGCTCCAGACAATTGCACCTGACATTATCCCATGGCTCACAGTCTCACTAAAATCCTCCCTGTCCACTGGCTGCTTCCCTACTCCATTCAAACAGGCTAGAGTCACACCCCTACTAAAAAACCTTTATGGACCCCACTGTACTAAATAATTACCGACTGGTTCCCCTTTCTATCCAAAACCCTTAAATATGCTGCTGCAAACCAACACTCTCTCTTCTTCTCTCAGAATGATCTCCTGGTCCCCAATCCAGCTTCAAAGCAAAGCACTTAACAGAGACATTCTGTGAGAGCGGAGGGAAACTCGTCAGTCCTACTCCTCCTTGATCTCTCTGCTACCTTCGACACTGTCAATTACCAGACACTCATCTCCATACTGCTCTTACCTGGTTTGCTTTTTATCTTTCTGATCGCTCTTACCATGTTTCCTGGAGAGATGCTGTCTCTGCCTCGCACTACCTTACCACTGGAGTCCCCCAGGGCTTAGTTTAGGGCCCCTTCTCTTTTTATACATGGAATCTCTAGGCAAAGTAATGTCTGCTCATGGGTTTGCATATCACTCTTAAGCTGAGGACACTCTCTCTCATTACCCCCTACACAGATCTCGGAGATACTCCCACGCATCTCCACCTCATCACCACCTCAGATTCAATATGGCCAAAAATCAAACACATCCCTTTCCAGGATGTCTGCATCTCAGTGGAAGGCATCTCATCTGGGAGTCGCCCTGGACCACGACTTGTCCTTCATGGCTCACGTTGTTTCTGTGGCTCGATCCTGCTGATTCATCCTCAATAACATCAGGAGGATCCATCCTTTTCTCACTGAACAATCTGCACAGGTCCTGGTCAAGGCACTGGTGATATCACGCCTGGAGTACTGCAGTTCACTACTGGCTGGCTTGCCAGCTCCTCAACCAGACCTTTCCAGCTAATTCAAAATGCTGCTGCTTGGGTGGTCTTCAACCAAAGGAAGTTCACCCATGCCATCCCCTCCTCATCAAGTTCCACTGGCTCCCTGTTGCTGCTTGGATCCACCACAAGATCCTCACCCTCACTCACCAAGCTACCACCGAATCAGCTCCTGGCTACCTCTGAATGCTAATCTCGGTTTACATCCTCACCAAAACCTTGTGATCCTCCACACTGGTCATCTGCGCCTAGTGGTCCCTTCCTTAAGGATGCAAACATCGTCCAGTCGACTCTTCTCGTCACTTGCTCTGAAATGTTGGAATGCCCTACCTAGAATGTCAGATGATCTACACTGCCTTCAAGAGGAAACTGAAAACTTGCCTCTTCCGACAATACCTCACACCACAGTCTTGACCTTCCCCCCCAAGGAACTTATTGATATATGAATGATATTGAGATTGTTGATGCTTATGCTTGGAGGGGATGCTCTGTATGCGTATATTATGCATGTTTATGCTTAGATGATGATGCTTTTAATATGTATGTATAATTTATGCATGTTTGATACCATGTTATCTCCTTTGTCGCATTAGTATTTGTCATTAGGGCAAGGTAGCTCAGTTGTTATCAGTCAGATTGCACGTTAACCCCTAAACTATGGCAGATTTTTACGTCACTCTGGATAAGAGCGTCTGCTAAATGACTAAAATGTAAAATGTAAGAAACATAAATGAAAAAATGCTTGGTCATTGACCAGTGGCCTTAGAATACCTACAGTATAAACCAAAGTATTTTCAAAGAAAAGAATTCCAGACCAGGCTTCGGTAAAAATATAAATCAGGCTTTGTTTTTACAAAAGTAGCACAAATAAAGTTGGACTGAATGCACCCCCTGCTGAGAAATGTCGTATTCTCCCAGTACACAATTTCCACAGATTTGGGGGCGATGTAAAATGTGGCTTAACCAGACAACACTGATGTTAAATTAGATCACTGCTGTGGGTAGCTTAGTCCCACTTATTATAAGCTAATGAAGCGCTGGTCTCTTCTTGTGTTATCTTCCTGCGTATTGGATCTGAACACATTGAGTCTGGGGAATCACCGGGAACCACTATATATGTACAAATTTGAAATCCAAGTATCTTGAGTTTATGGTGGTGACTTTCTGCTTGCCGATGGACAGTATTCACATATATCTCTCTAGATGCCAACACACCTACTCCACATCTCAGACAAACCGCGGTTTGCACGGAAATCATAACATTGCAGTGGTAACCATGGCCTAGAGGGATTAGCTGTCATGTGTCTCATTAACAACTTTGATACTCGGCTGCAAGAACGTTTCATGTAACTACAAAAACGTCAACACGTTACTGCTTGAATATAAATCGCTATTAATTCTCTTTTTTTATTATGCAAATCTTCTCTTCAGGCACTCAAGCATGGTAGACCCCGGTTTTCAAGTAAAATTTGCACTTCTTTGCAACTGGATGTTCCCAATGGTGAAGTTCCTGCATCAGAATGAGAGTGGAGGCGATTCCCTACTCAGCAGGACAGAACCCAGCCCCGCTTAGCCCAGCCCTGCTTAGCCCAGCTCAGCTCAGTTCGGCTCAGCTCAGCTCAGCTCGGCTCAGCTCAGCCCAGCCCAGCCCAGCCCAGCTTGTCTCCTGGGTTCAGAACCATGGGCAAACAACCCAGCTAAACTCTTACTGTCTATTAGTTTCACATAACTTTCCTGTGAAGAAAACTAGAAGAAACCAGAAAGGAACTTCATAATTATTATTGAATCCGTTCACTTGTGGAATAACCCCCTCAAACAAAACTAAAAAGTCCCAGCAAAGTAGATGATCTTTGAAAGTTTTGGAAGTGTAGAACCCCATTTCACAGGTATTTTCTCCCAATAAATATTTTAATAGGTTATGTGGAATGAGACACTATTCACTAATGTCTGTTGGGATACAATATTCTTCTTTCATGGTGGTGGATCTGCATTTGATAAAGAAATTTTTTTTTTTCATCATACAAAAAGACACAAAGAACAGATTTTTACTTTTGCACAGCAGTGTATATAAATATATAGTTAGTAAAAATACTGGATTTTAATAGCATTTAAACATACTGTTTAATATTCATAACGTCCATAAGCTCCACCCATTTTTCTTCCCAGAAGTGTATGGAGTCTGGAGTATGCGATACATACACATGGGGTTTCCATGCTTCTGGCCTTTTGGTGGAGGCTGTGGGCTGGGTGAGGGTAATAAGAGGTGGCAGCAGACGTTGGGGGGTTGTTGTGTCAAAGGAGCTACACTGAGGGAGGATGGGACTTGGTTACACAAGAGCAACTGAATAATAGATTTGCAGGTTGAAGAGCCACGCCGACCATAACTTTTAGGCTGCTGGCTAAATACCTGACAACTCACTAGTTGCGAAAAGATTTAACCAGTAAACATCATTGTGGCCAGCTACTCTAATAAATATAATTGAGTAGCCTCTTTTTCAATATCTACCTGATGCAGGTCTGAAAGGGAGAGAAAGCAAGTTTACACCGGTATCAACAGTCATAGTAGAGCCAGTTTTCATTATAAATCACGCCCCCCTTAGTTGCCTACTTTTTCTCTTTGGCCTACTACTTCAGATTCTAGGGAACACTCTGAAAGAGCTCAGCCCCCTCCCACACCTCATCCACTGGGAGGCTAGCTGTGGACATCTACACTTTACACTTTCAGATCCTGATGGGGTGGGATTATCCAGAAGATGTGCTCTGTGAGGACAGGGATTTTCAAGCTCGCCTTCTTCTTCTTCTTCTTCTTCTTCTTCTTCTTCTTCTTCTTCTTCTTCTTCTTCTTCTTCTTCTTCTTCCAATTTCAGTTTCACTTCAATCTTCCCTTCTTTCCCTCTGAACACTTAGTCGGGGGGTTTAGTCAGGAATCATTCAGGGCATCCCTGGTATCCTGGTCCAGATTGTTGACTCTGCAGTAACGCTTGTAATTCCCACCACCCCTCTCTTCCAGCACCGCTACACGGTGGGCCCATACGCTCTGAAGCACTCCACTTCATGAAAAAAAATGCAGTCATTTGTCATTGTGCACCTTCACTGTGGGCCTAGACACTCTATTAATTCTGTAGTGCTTTCATTACACATAGATCTCGTGGGCCTTAGGTTTATCTAGCAGTTCACTACTGAGTTTGGCCTTTATAGGTGGAGAGCCCTTTGGTATTACCTCAGATCGCCATATTGTCACAATACTCTCTCCCGTTTTTTATTTTTTTCACAAGAGCTGCGAAAAATCTAAAATTGTAGACAAATACATTGTGTTCTGCCTGTCTGTGGTAGTAGAGTATTCAGTGCAGACAATTCTGTGTTCCTCCTGTCTGTGGTAGCACAGTATTCAGTGCGGACGGCTGTACTGTCACCTTTTCCATCTGAAAATATCAGAACAGACTATAGCCTTATTGTAAAACTCTCTTCACCTCCACCCTTAGCAGCTGTTCTACTAGCAGCCATGAGAGAGAAGTTTTTAAATTTTTTTTGCTAAAATGACTGAAAGAGCACAATGAAGCAATATGAGCATTATTAAAGTATTAAAGGATTTGTTTTTAAACGACAATGTGTCAATACAAATCTAATGGAACACAGGAGCAGTAACCTGCCTCAGCCAGGTCCCCAGTCTGCCCGGGAATTGCAGTAACCTGCCCCAGCCAGGTCCCCAGCCTGCCACAGGGATTGTACAAACCAGCCTCAACATGTACCCATTCTGCCCCAGGGATTGCAGTAACCTGCCTCAACCAGGTCCCCAGCCTGTCCAGGGACTGCAGCAACCTTCCTCAACATGTTCCCAGTCTGCCCATGGATTGTAGTAACCTGCCTCAGCCAGGTCCCCAGTCTGCCACAGGGATTGCTGTAACCTTCCTCAGCCAGGTCCCCAGCCTGCCACAGGGATTGGACTAACCAGCCTCAGCCATGTCCCCAGTCTGCCCATGGATTGTAGTAACCTGCCTCAGCCAGGTCCCCAGTCTGCCACAGGGATTGCTGTGACCTGTCTTAGCCAGATCCCCAGCCTGCCACAGGGATTGTACAAACCAGCCTCAACATGTTCCCAGTCTGCCCATGGATTGTAGTAACCTGCCTCAGCCAGGTCCCCAGTCTGCCACAGGGATTGCTGTAACCTGCCTCAGCCATGTCCCCAGTCTGCCCAGGGATTGCAGCAACCTTCCTCAGCCAGGTCCCCAGCCTGCCACAGGGATTGTACTAACCAGCCTCAGCCATGTCCCCATTCTGCCCCAGGGATTGCAGCAACCTCCCTCAGCATGTCCCCAGTCTGCCACAGGGATTGCTGTAACCTGTCTCAGCCATGTCCCCAGTCTGCCCAGGGATTGCAGCAACCTTCCTCAACATTTCCCCAGTCTGCCCATGGATTGTAGTAACCTGCCTCAGCCATTTCCCCTTTCTGCCCCAGGGATTGCAGTAACCTGCCTCAGCCAGGTCCCCAGCCTGCCACAGGGATTGTACTAACCAGCCTCAGCCAGGTCAGCATTCTGCCCAGGGATTGCAGTAACCTGCCTCAGCCATGTCCCCATTCTACCCCAGGGATTGCAGTAACCAGCCTCAGCCATGTCCGCAGTCTGCCCCAGGGATTGAACCCAAAGCAGGTTCTATGCCAAGTGCGTGTGATGCATAAAAAGTAAACATTCCTGAGATGACATGAAAAACCATTTTGGATTGAAGAGGATGATGCAAACTGCTTAATAATGTTTTCAAATCAAACAGCAGGAAAGGAAATGCTCTTCATGGCTCATAATCATGTTAACAGCTATGGAACTTGATTCATATTATTATCATATAACTGCAGATTGTAATGTCAGCTTTGACATAAATAGTGCAGTGTGTACTCCTATGAGGGTGGTGTGCTGAAGAAATGAATGTAGCAGCATACTTCAACCTTAGGGCCTGGTATGTTAGCTAAATTTGCTACATTGTCAGACAAAGGTGTGTCAGGATTATTACAAAACCTGTAAAAATCCATGACACAGTATACACTAAAACACATACACATAGTTTGTCTCTATAAAAATACAACCAATAAACCCACACAATTCTCCAATGCAGCCAAGGAAATATAAAGTTTTCGTGTTTGAATTTGCACTTTAGTGATTCAGCATTGAAAGTGAAAGTAATATGATAATCTTTTTGATAATTGAGTGGAGGGATAAAATCTAATAGAGAACAACTGAAAGTCCATGAATAAGTGACAAGACAACGGAGGATAATTTCTTTGGAATGAAATATAGAAGTTGTGAAAAAATATTCAAAAGAATGCTGTTATGCTCTGTGCAATGTTGTGTGGGTAAACTGTGGTTCTTAGCACTGAGCAACAGTTGCTAGGCAACCGTGCCCTGTTAACTGCTTTCTACCCAATTGCCGCCAGCGAGACACAGATTATTCCACAGGGTGGGTTCCATGTCCAGCCCAGTCGTTAACTCCATTCTTCTGCAAGAAATCTGTTTCAGCACCAGGTGTCAGTCCTCCGATAGACCAGTTAATGGGGATTCGCTCTGTTCCCTTTTAGAGGGAAAGACATTCCGTCTTTCCGGGGCACCCTGGGAAAAACCAACTGCTGAAGCATTGGTCTTTATGACTTGATGGTCGAAATGCTGACGTATTCCCCCCTCATGACCTCTCGGTGTGTCTCCATGGAGACAGGAGCTGTCCATAAAAGCAAGACTTTACTTTTAAGCATCCTTATGACTACAGTCTGACAGCGATTCACAGCTTACTGTGTTTTATGAAACACAGACAGACCAGATCCCCCTCTGTGGGAGGGTGAAGGGCCTGATATAGACCTCCAACAGGGGACTGGAAGGGTAACCCTCTGTGGGAGGGCAAGGGACCTGATATAGACCTCCGATAGGGGACTGGAAGGGTTACCCTCAGTACGAGGGGGAGGGACCTGGCATAGACCACCGACAGCGGACCGGAAGGTTCAGATGACACCCTGAGGCCAGTGGTAAATCAATGCAAAAACTTTTATCCTTAGGGCTGGAAGGCTCCTTGTTTGAAATCCAATTATTCACACTTCTCCACACACACACAAACACATACACAAACACAAGCTTTGACATGTCATCATCTGCAAAGCACTCCATTCGAAGTCATTTGTTAAGTATAATTTCCCTCACAGTTCCATTGTGAAGGGGGCTGTACTAAAGGATGTCTGATTGATGTGTTGACCGCCTCCTGTTTTATCCATCCAAACCAGTCTCCTGATAACTATGAGAGGCACTAACTGCTTCGATTATTGATGGGATGCTCTGGAGGCACTCAGAGGCCTGAATTACAGCTTCCATTTAGCTAAACCAGACAGATCCGGGAAGTTCCAGGGGTAAAAAGGGGATTATGTTTGGACAGATCCTCCCCATCCAGGTTGTAGGTAATGGGCTTGCAGCATTCGTTACAGACAAGCTTGGCAAACCCATTCCCCCCACCGCCATCCGCCCACTGACTTGGCGATCTGACATCCCATATTCAGGGGATTTCACTACTCACTTGCGAAAATTGTACACTTACATAACCCTCATCGCTCACTTACGAAAACTGTACACTTACATTACCCTCATCGTTCACTGAAAAAACCTGCACACTCTAATAACCCTCATTGCTCAATTAAAAAACCTGCACACTCACATAACCCTCATCGGTCAATTAAAAAACCTCACACTCACTCTCACGAAAACTAAACACTTTCGAAAACCGCAAAATACAGATTCTACAGCTACCGACGGAGCAACAAGCAGATCTGAAGAAATCTTAGATGGCGACAGAATAACGGGCAGAATTAAAATGATTGCAAATCTGTTGGGGCCCACTAAATACAATGACAAAACACACGAAACAGATGTTGATATACTAGGAATACATTTCACAGGGCATCTTTAACAGCTGAAATCCATCGATTGATAACCAATTACCTCATTGGAGGTTTGATTATGTGCTGGGACTATTTACACTGGTGACTGAAGTTGTTTATTTCAGCGACTGTTTTATATGCATAATCAAATGGAGAGGTAAGAAGAGCCCTTTGTGGTGCTCCCCCAAATTTACTTTTGCAGCTGTCATTTCCTGAGAGGAGCAGTGTGGGAGGTAGAGTCAAATGGTAGAGAACCCCACATGCTTAGGGCTGTGAAATAAGGGTTGTTTGAGAGGTGGAGTCAGAACAAATGGGAGAGAACCCCACATGCTTGGGGTTGTGGCATTAGGGGCGTGTGGGAGGTAGAGTCAAATGGTAGAGAACCCCACATGCTTAGGGCTGTGAAATTAGGGGCATGTGGGAGGTGGAGTCAGGACGAATGGGAGAGAACCCCACATGCTTAGGGCTGTGAAATAAGGGTTGTTTGAGAGGTGGAGTCAGAACAAATGGGAGAGAACCCC
>JAOYSI010065123.1:0-13423 GCA_025775065.1 Hiodon alosoides | reverse complement strand
CACATTCCAAAAAGTTTTCGAATAAAAATTGTTTTAATCGATGTCGGCTGGAAAGATAGCGTGATTGTCATTGCATTACACTACAAAATAACTGAAAAGCAAAGCCCCTCCACAATTTTGCTCTTTACTTAAAACATTTCTGGTCATAGAATTTCATCAGTTTATTAAAGACACATTTTTGCTCATTCTGACGTACATTATCTTATTCTTTTTATTTAGAAAACATGGTAAGACATATGTGATCAGATACAGATCTTTATCTTATCAGTCCCTTACTAGTTAAATAATGACAAATGACAAGTTATCAGTTGTAATACAATTTCAACTATTAATCAGTCGCACTATCAATCACCAACTTCTTCCTTCAAGGATGCACGGATGTCCAACCACCACCTCATACTTAATATGGCTTAGACAGAAATGCAGCACCTGTCAGCTCAGCTCAGCTCAGCGCTCGATGATGTCTGCGTCCGAGTCAATGGCATCACAGTCACAGCCGATACTGCCAAAAAATACGGGCATCACCCTGGACCACAATATGCCCCTCAAGGGACCACAATGCTTTGGCGCCCCAACCCTGCAGATTCCCTCAGCCACATCGAGAGGATCCGCCCGTTCCTTACAGAGCAAGATAAGCTTCCTCCAGGTCCAGGTAATATCCTGCCTGGACTACTGCAACTCTCTCCTTTCAGGCAACCAGACTCCTCTCAACTAGACCATTTCAACTGCTGCCCGTGGGGTCTTCAGCCACCGGAAGTTCACCACCTCTGCCTCCCTGATGCAGCTTGGATCTGCTACAAGGCTCTCACTCTCACCCACCAAATGACCACTGCATCAGCTTCTGCGTACCTCTGCACAATCATCTCTGCTTACATCCCAACCATATTTACAATCTACATTCAATATATAATGTATTTAAGTAGGGTACTAACTAGCTTTTTAATTAGTATTAATTTTAATATATAGGCATTTTAGTAAATATTCTGTAACTCAATTAAATTGAACTGGAAAAATCACAGTCGGCAAGTTCTACAGGATATAAATAATACTCTTACAGGAGACTTATAGAATGTTAAAATACCAGCCAAAAACCCTGCAAATTCCTCACCAGCAAGGCTCAAATGCAGCAACATTTAAGGGCATCAAGCAGCACAGATACTCAAAACCATGGTTGACAAAACTGTGCTTGATGAGGAACCTACAATTCTCCTTACAGTTTCAAAACTGATATAAATAATATTTGGGGGAAAACGTTTTCGGGTGAATCATTTTAATCAAAATATGCAAAAAATACTTACTTTGCAGAGCTTGTCCTATTTTTATTTCATGTTCCTCTGAGAAACTTTTTAACTTTTTCATCTTGGCACACCACAGTTGACCAGTAGACTCTCTGGAACTGACCCAGCAAGTCGATCCTTTATTGTAATTAAAATCTATTGAGCGTATTCCATTTGAATCCAGCGGTTTTAAGGTTAACACTGAAGCTCTGTCAAGGTGTGTGATGACAATTTCCTCTGTGGTTCCAATCAGGAGAACCGGAGAGCTTTCACCAGGTTCTGAAACAGAAAGAAAGTAATAAATGTTAACTTGGCAGTTGGCAGATTTGGAAAAATTTTCAGGAAACTTGATAAACCCGTGGACCAACTGAAAGTAGTCAAATGCGGTGACATTTCACGTGCACTTTAATCTACTCAATATATCCAGTCATAATACTGGTAGGACATATTTAAATGACAGAAATGACTGGCATAGGGTTGGTTGTTTTGTCTCCTGTAGGCTTTATATTTGAATGAATGTATGTCAAACACTTTTAAATTAATCCAGGTTTGTATGTGTCTTAAGAACAATCTGCAGTTTTCACGTTTTTAATTATCTGGTTGTAAAAATAATTGTCTCCGTTTATACAATGAGATGACTTGAATGATAACTTGTTGAGTGCTTTGCTTTTTTATTTATTAAGCAATCATCACCGTCATTTTTTTTTAAAGCAACACCAACTCCTTGGTTATTGAAAAAGAATGAAGTAAACTGTGTTTTACAGTGCACAACCTTCAATATTCTCTGTTTAGAAGTAGCCAGCTGGCTTGCTCCATTGGTGCATACTCGAGCGCGTTAGCATTTACCGCATCATAATCAATACAATCTATGCACTTAAGCATGGGTATTCGTCAACGTAAACTTCGTTTGTTCTTTTATTCAGCTCAATCGTGTCTGTCTAGAGTTTAGTTTTATTTTTTTTTGTAAGAACGCCGTGAGACTTCCGTCGACGGACCAAAACCAAAAATGCCGCGGTAACTCTGGCTGGCTTTATAATGCCTCAGTGCCTCAAGTTTCCCTTCGGTGAAAAACGATCACGAATGACCGGGGAAAATGGTAAACTGCAGTAACAGTTATGTCTGGTCTATTTTATTATACAAATATTATACATCGACAAGACAAGCATAATCGTAAGACTCAGTAAGAAATAACCTGCAACCTGCAATGGTTTCCTTTCACTGCGTTGCGGTTTGAATTTTTAATTTAATTGCCTAATTGAGACTAGCACTTTCCAGTCTGAGGTAGTTAAACCCCTTCCGCCCTCGCTTCCATTACAATGGACGTCAGGTGGGAGCTTGTATTTTTTTGCTTTTTAAAACATTTGACACTAGTTTTTTTTCTCTCTCTATTTTGGCAACATCATGAAAAAAAAAAATGTGGCGCTATAACAAAGCTAAAAATCTAAAGCCCTGTTTGACCTAGAGTCATGGACTTTGGTACGCTGGTCCCTCTTCTCACCTGGAGAAGTTTTTCCTTATGGATTTGCTCCGATTGTTTTTCCGTCATCTAAGATTGAAAGAAAAAAGCCGTCTTCTCATGAATTTCTCATTGGATCTGTCAATAATAACCCACAATTCCAGTTCTGTTTCTTCAATTCACCTGAAACCTGTCACTGGGATTGGAGATGCTTAACACCTGTACTGAGCCTTGCATTTATATCTCATGAAACACCGAAACCAGAAGGAAATTATCCACTTCACTCATAGTAAGGGTGATTTAGATGCTGTGTGTGTTCTCAGAAATTGTAAAACAGGATTTGGTGTGTCAACACTACCTACCAATCCTTAGAGACATCGTCGAGTAGTAATCATTCAGTTCAACGATGGGCGCTTTTAGCCAATTATAGGATGGCAAGTTAAAAAACCCTGGGTTGATTTGTTCCAATCACCAGAAACTTGAAACCCCTTCATTGCGGCTCACAGCTTTATTTATTTTTTTCTCTCAGTCACTTTCACAACCCGAAACATACAAATTCAAATCGTACTTCTGTATCTCACTGGAGTCAGTATTTTCCAGCTCCACTTGCCTCAAAGTGCCCCAGCCGCTACTGGTCGCAGCCTCTGTCTATGTTCACAAATGGATGCAAATTGAATCTAGAATGGCTTCTAGGAGTATCCCTATGTGTATTAATTACTCCCCTAAATGGGTTTGTGTCTATGTTTCATTGGAGTTAAAAAAGTAGTGCAATTAATTGAGAACCACAACAGCAACAATAAGCAACAACTGCAAACCATTTTATGTGCTTGTAACCATTACAAATGATTTCAGAGACTCCAGTTAGCTTGCTCCTTGCTTTACTTTTTCTGCCAAACAGTGGGTGATTTACTGCTTAAAGTTCAAGACTAACAGACACCTACTATTGACCATGTGATATTCTAAGAACAGAGGTCATTCAGACAAGCTATGATTTATCCTGTACTTCTAAGAAAATTTTACTCACACAACGCTTTCATAATTCAAGTAATAAATCATAGTGTCCATTTCTCCCAAGAATTTTTTTTTTTTTTTTTTTTTTTTAAACACCATGTGCTATCTCTGAACTCCTTTGAGGCATTCTCATACTCTGGAATACAGTCAAGTTATCTTAGAGTAGATATCACTCACAAATCCTGGAATTGCAAATCCTGGAATGCTGTTCCTGTGATCGACCACTGAGGTAAATACAGTGTCAGTATCTTTCAGTAAACAACATATGTCCCATATGTTCAGGTAGGGGAATTTACCTCTCCAATTATAACTAGAAGAAAAATGATCAGTATCAGTGATCTTTTAAATCCCTCTGAAATTATCATTTGAATAATTTATGTTTTCTAAATTTGGATTTCCTATCCATTTCCTACATGTATTTTAGCAGTTGTGAGGGAAGTGCATTTGAGGGAAAAGGAAATCTACTTCCCAGTTTCCCTGTTTAGGAGTGACGACAAGTTTCTTTGTTAATTGCGCAAATAACGGTTTCAGCTTCTAAAAGCCGTTTTATGCAGTGATTAAAAATACATTTTTAATCAGTCGCCTAATTAATCATTATCTGTAGAACCGCATATAACAGTAACATCAACAATATATAATCTTAAATGTATTTTCACAAGTTTCAGAAACAACTGGACTTTGTACTATTCATTAAAATGCTATAGTCTTGTGTGCTAAATTAATATTAATGTAAATGAAGACCAGGTTGAGTTATGTGTATTGATAGTATTTTTATTCCTGGGAGAAAACCTTTCACATTGATTAAAAACATGTTACAATGCTGCTCTCCATTAAGCTGTACTGTGCCAGGAGCTATTTCAAACTATTTACTTTTTATCATGTAGTCCAGACTCTCCTGGACACTTGTTAATTTTACTCAAAAACTGAGCACAGTAAAAACTTAATCACAACACGAATATTCAATCGCGCAGCACATCTCTCCCAGTGGCCTACCAACGATAAAAATCACAGACACTTGTTGACAATGACGAAAACTGATACGTATTTAAAAAACGAGTGCTCATACAAGAAACATATTATCGGTGGTTACTTGGACCTGAGTAACAGCCACTGAGGTGCTATCATTCAGATTTTAAGGTGAAGTCGCGTTTTTTTTTTCTCCCAAATAAGCGGGTCAACATTTTTCCCGTTTCCCACGCAAATACGCTTCCATGATGAGCAGCGATGTCCATCTAAACTTCTTTATCACATGGCCCTGTGTTCCAAGCAGAGAACTTCAGATGAGGAGAGGCTACTGGAGCTGACCAAAGACCTCCTTGGGTTTTTGTTCACCCTGCCCCTGCTTTAAGCCAGACTTTGTTGGGTTTTTCTACGTTAGATAGACCAAAGCAGGTTTAGCTAGTCAAAACTACAGTTGTGTTTTGTCATCTGTAGGCTTAGATGAGTGGTTCTTTTTTATTTCAGTTGTTAGTCTGCACATGCCTTTGCATCTGGCAAATTTGTTACTGGTTGTTTAAAAAAAAAAAGATTGTTGAATTTTCTACACTGTTGTTAAGCAAAGAGGGTTAATTCTTGGTTATTGTTAACACGTGGAGGTTTAATGTCATAACGGTTTTGAAATCTGAGATTGTCTCACTGTGGCCATGATAATAAAACACAAGAGGGGGCCAAAACAGCCAAGGGATAGATTTAATGACTTTATACAACTGGTATAAACTGCTGCGAGCTGTAAAATGCATCACAGTTCAGTTTAACCTATTTTATTCAGTATTTAGTGTTCATACACTAGTTTTGGATGCATTGCCATATCCATAGAAACTCACAACTGTATAGTATATCAATTAAATAAGTGGATTTTTCCTAGAAAAAAAAAAATGAAAGTTCCTTTCTCAATTGTACAATATCAGGGCTCTGTGTTTATTTCTCGTTTTGATGATGTGTTGTTTGGTTCTATGAGGTCTCAGTTCTGGAACGGATCCGGGTCAAGAGAGATTGCAGTGGACTGTGTTAACAGAGCCTCTGTTAAGACTAGCCACTCATCGACTTGTGCCTGACTCCGTATCTCTGTGTGACCTGCAGACTTGTCTGCATTACGTTCAATTATGTGTGTGGTTTTGTTTCATTGTCAGAAGCTACACACCACTTTCAAGGTTAGGTTACCTTTCCTTGTTAGGGAAACTTGGTTCATATCACTAGACCTAAATCACTCCCCACAGTTTTGATCTATTTTTCCCCTGTAATCACACACATCGTGATCAAACACATTATGATATCTTCCTCTTCATCGTTTTCAGGTAGAGGTAGGTCTTAAGTCATAAGATGAAAATTGTTGAAGCTTCCAAATTTGGTCCAAAAGTATGCTAATATTGTTAAGAAAAAGAAAACAACAGGAACATCATCCTTTATTTGAATCTTACCATCATATCATACATATCATATCATCTTACCATTTTTGGCTTTGCAGGACCTTCTGTCAGACTGCATGATGTAACCATCTGCACAGCTGCATCTATACGACCCATAGGTGTTCATGCAGGTCTGGCTGCACATCCCATACACGGTGCATTCGTCATAATCTACAGAGAGAGGGGAAGAAATTTGTCACAAATCCCGTGTCTTCATACAAGACCAAAATACTTTAAGAAGATTAAGGGCTGTATTTTGATGATCGTAGCACCAGGCCCTGGCGAGTTGAGGTGTGACCAAGTCGATGCCCATGGTGTTATGGTGGAGTCAGCACAAATGGAACTGTTAAACATTGACTTAAACTAATCAACATATAGGTGTGGAAAGGGTAAATAATAACAAATCACAGCTGTTTGTTTTGTGAGAGTAAGAGATGAAAAATACAGACTTTTACAATAGCTCCGATAAAACAGCTCTTTTTCACCTAAATTTGTGAAAACGCAGGCACAACACTTAAAATAGCACTGCAGCGACCCACTCGACACCAAGCCATTTATTGTGGTCCTTCACTAGTACTGTTAAATAATACCCCCACATTGGATAAAAATTGCATATCAAAAGTATCCCCGGGTTTCCATGCGTTACTGCTTGCGTCATGGACAAAATAGAACCCTTACAGTTCAAGCAAAAAAATCAACATATGTGAAAACTGGGCTTAATCTAGTTTAATTCATATTTTACATTATGTTAACCAAATAAGGACCAATAATTCAAAAATACCCCATTGTCAATGGCCTGACTAATCTCCAGTTAAAAAAGTACTACACAAGCAGTTTATGACAGTTACCACAAGTTGTCAAATCAAGCCAACACTAGACACAAAAAGACTCCCAGGTAGATAGCCGTCAGGCATGAAGATAATATGCTATTGGAGGTTGGACAAACGCCCAGTTCGCCCCACAGTTTGTTGTTTTCGCCGACGACTCCCGCTTACCTGTACAAGTCCGGCCATCCTCCTTTACCTCAAAGCCATCAGCGCAGAAGCAAAACGTCCCGTTTCTCGTCATGACGCAGCCGTGCTGACACACCAGCTCATGACATTTTGGCAGTAGCTCTGAAAAGAAGAGGAAAAGTTGCTCTAACTTTGAAAAAAAATTAATCATCTTTCTTCAAAGCCGCTTTCCTCATCAGAGTTAGCCTCGCATAAAATTTACGATAAACCCACTTAATTACTGGCAATCCTATCTTACAGTGTTAATTAATCAATTAATTGTTGTTTAGAGAAGATATAACAAAGCATAAACCTTTGAAATATGGAAGAAGAGCACACCTGTTGGAATTTAGAATGACAGACAATATTATCTGACAATTAAAAAACAAAAAAACAATGAATATTCCATACTATATTTAGTGTTGTAGAAAAAAATACCCTGGAATTTCATTACACTTTGAAATAAAAGTACCTCCATGATTTACTAGTAGTAAATAGACTTATATATTTATGCACAAACCTACTCTGCATTTTTATGTATGTTTCTTAGCGCCCCGTTGAGTTATATACTGTCATTATTTCATATTATTATTCAGATCACAGACCAGCCTCTCTAATGGAATGTAAATGTCAGTTTAAAAGCTATTTATTTGACGTATTTCTTAAACTTACACACTGACCCAAGGTGGCTGTCAATAACTTACACTAAATTGAAATTTAAAGTGCATTGTTTTATACGCTGTTTATAGTCATTATTTTTTTTCTAACAGTAGTGACTGTCCGTAATGACACACATCCAATAGCGGTTCCAAGAAAATGTGCTCTTCAAAGACCTTCAGCCACTTACTGTATCTATCGATCCAAAAAAAAAGTTTTGATTTACCAATACTTCCACAGCATTTGCCGCAATCCATTTCAATGAACTCGATAACGATACCCTTTTCTACTCTCTATGTCAAATAAAGAAAACATCAATACAAACAGTTACACAAAGTTTTCACATCCTAGTACTGGGGGAACCTCCTAATCTAGATAAAAATTATGATGCCATCTCTTGGCAGGAAAACAAAAAAACAGCATTCAAGTTACCCGTACTGTAGAATTATACACTTAAACATATTATGGACCTCGGTTTATGAGCATTCAGACCAAAATAATACGCAGTGCTTAACATCTAAAGAAGAAGAATATGAAAGCAAGCGTGATATTAACAAACAGTGCGGCATCCTGGTGAGAATCAGGCTTACAGTATATAATGAATTCATGGGAAGAAGTCTTTATCCATAGCAGATACACGTACACTCCAAGCTCAATGCCATGGAAACATCTTTTAACCACAATGGCAGCCGCATTGCAAAATTATATTTACTTATCCAAAGTAGTTTCCTGATTCAATGTTGTTCCCAGTCTAAACTCCTCATGTTTTGGACATTAGCATCTAAACCTTTATTTATAACTCTTTATACTTTCAGTATAACTCTGAAATATGTGTCCTGATTACCAAATGTGAAGAATTATAACTGAGCCAGCACTATCACTGGGAGGGAAGGCGAGGGGTGATATATTGTGTGTTTTTTAATGTGATGGAAACACATTGAAATGGAAATACACTGGGGAATTTTCCCCATAATCCTCTTTTCAAAGTTTGCTAAAAGTGTTGATTTTATAATAGCAGTTAATAAACCATATTTAGTCCACAGCAGTAAATGTTTTATTTCAAAATTGCAATTGTTAAATCATGATGATATATGAACCCTGTGTAATATTTCATTACAAGTTGGCAACTGTTAGTGTTATGCAGATTTTTAAAATATAATAAATAAATGCTGGAAAAAGTTTAGCAGTTATATAAATTAATAAATCAATTCTCTTTTATGTGGTTTTATTAAGCGCCAAGGATGATTACAGCAAATTTACAATCTTTTCAATCTCTGCAATTCATTTAAGACAGGATTTAGAAAGATTCCCTGAAAGGGTACTTATTTAACAACTCGGTACGTTCTTAATAAAAGGGTTATTAAAAGTGACAGTATTTATTTCCTTATGAAACACTCACTTTCTTTGCTTGAAAGAAGTCCTTCCCAATGGAAACGAAGGCGAAAACAAAAAGATGTGCATAGCGGAAGACTCACTATTAACACAACAGTAAATTTGCATCCAGCTGGCAGAGAGACCCTTTGGTTGTTTCTGGCTCACATTCACTGACCATCATGCATGGCAGCTGAGTTATGATAGCTGT
Source organism: Hiodon alosoides (assembly GCA_025775065.1). NCBI lineage: Eukaryota > Metazoa > Chordata > Actinopteri > Hiodontiformes > Hiodontidae > Hiodon > Hiodon alosoides. Next base: position 4,043 of record JAOYSI010065123.1, on the reverse strand, counting down.
TTGCACATTAAATGTTGTTCATGTTCAACTCTGTAATATGCAAGACTGCATTGAAGTTACAATAGCAACATATTCGGCAAACAAGATTCAAGCAAAACCTGAAAAATTTGCTTGTGGAGAAAAAAAAAGTGAATAATTATGTTATCTAGTAGACTTTTTATTTTATTTTTATGTTTTACACTGAAAATTAAAAAAACTAAAAAGTGCACGCTTATAGTTCAACTGGGCACAATCTAGAGAGTCTGGGATCAAAGCAAAACTTTGGAAACCCGCTAATTGCACTTTACATGAATGTATTTCACAGCGTTTTCTTTTTATCAGTAGAATAATTAAGACTAGATGAAAGAGAATACTACATGTGCATAGATACATTGAGAGGTTCAGTTGGTGATCGCCTAAATACTATATCATCAGGTGAAATTTTGTAATTATTTCAATGCAAATGTCTTGCACGTCCTGCTGGTGGTAAGAGGGCAGTGAAAATTTAGGAACTTTACGGCTCTCTTTTTCTTCATGTGAAGGCGGGAAAATGGCATTCATACCAAATAATATTCATATGCTAGCCTTCTGTAACATTGCAAACTCATCCACATGCCTTCCATGGATGGATATAGGTTTCACTTTAACTTTGGGGGGCTCAGCAGTATACCATGAATTTATGTTGCGTCAGCAAGGATGAAAAATGGCCAAAAAGCCCCCCAACCCTGCGCACCCAAACCCGACATAGGCCTCAGAGTAAATAAATTATATATATAGTGGTGCGGGAACAAGAGTCCCTGCCCCTGCACGCACCCCGACAACACTGCTAGAGGTCACCTGCTCTCTTGGGAGGAGGCCTCAGCACCGAGGACAGTACCTACCCTAGGCCCACAGGCGTTCAGCACCACCCCTCTGCACTCGAGCCGGGACAGCGCCAAGGGTCTCATCATTCAGTTCGGCAGCCAATTACCATGGAGAAGAGGAACAGCTGTCGGCTGTTCCCCTAATTGGCTGCCCTCCCACAAAAGGGCCCTCCAGCGCACAGTGAGAGAGAAGTCTTCAGGTTAACTGAGGTACGCGGTTGTCTCTCGCATACTCAGAGGAGGTCGAAACCCTGCGGCTGACACAAGGACCACAACCGTCCTCCTCAACTCCCCAAAGCATCCTCACCTCCACCCCAGTCCCACCGGCAGAGAAGCCCTGAAGGAAAGTAGCCTCAACATGGCCACTGTCTACTTTAGTTTTCTCCTCTGTTTGTGGCATAATAAATTCCTTTGTCCTTAACCTTGGGCTGTTCGCCTCGTCTGTGCCCCGCCCCGTAGCCTGGTGCGACTATATATATATATATATATATATATATATATATATATATATATATATATGCACACTTTCTCATTTACCATTCCGTAATGTAATGCATTAGAGACTTTATACATTGATAAATGTTCCTAATATGTCATTACTTGTTTCCTGTGAAATATGGTGATACTTACAAGAAAGGAGTCATAATTTTAAGTGCAAGTCGTGATTTTTCATTTTCAGGACATTTTCCTATCAGTCAAGTTGTAGGTTTTGTGTCATTAGTCATGTCATACATATGGTGCGCATTATAAGTAATCAAAAACTGTTGTTAAATGGGACTGTCATCTTTTCTGCAGAGAAAAAAAAGAAAAAAAAGAATTCAGTTCATAGGAAAAAGCAGACTACATTTGTGTTAAAATATCAAAAAGTGACTTTTTAAATGCACCACTCTTAAATTAAAAGGTCTATGAAACAGACAGGATTAGCCAAGGTAACTAGGTCAGCGCAGAAGAAGTGGCTTAGATGATTCATCATGCTCAGAGTGATGACTGACATTTTCAGTTGCAGGTATTTAATGCACCAAAGAAAAATGCAGCTTTAAGCATCAATGAGGACATCACCATCAACTAAGCAAAGGGAGTTTTCCAAACTAGACTTCCAAGGGTACAAAATATATGTTTTGTAGTTTGTCTTGTGTCCTAGTATTTTATAGGCAAGCCTACTCTTGAGAAATTCTGTTGTAAACTACACCTAGACTGGGATCAAATCGAAACCTTTCCAACCTGTGAATCGTACTTTACATAATTGTATTTAGAAGCTTATATAGAAGAAGTAAGTATAAGCATTTATATATTTATATTATGCATATCTCTCTCTCTCTCTCTCTATATATATATATATATATATATATATATGTGTATACGTGGAACCTGTATGACGCCATTTGGTTTTGCCTTCATTCTCATAGAATGTTTTAGCCCAGTAATAATGCGTTTTTTTTTTGCACTGGATTATGCAATTGGTGACAGAAACAAACAGGTTAAGGCAAATAATAAATATGGCCAACGAGTAACAGAAAATGTTGTTGGGTCAAAATCTGAGAAATAACTTCTACTTTTCATAATAGTTATGTCTGTGACCCACCCTCCTACAATAGAGGCTCCCAGAGAGCTGTCGGATCCCACTGCGTTGGCCTACTCCCTGGGTCAGAAATGCGTCCTCTCACAAAATTGTCACTGATGTCACTGAATTAGTATTAAAGTGTTTGCATATATATGTGAGACCCTAGAGCTTTTATAGAGTGCTTTTCACCCAGAGTTTTTAGAAAGAGTAGTTTCTAAGCATTGCAAATGTGGTTGGTAATAAATAGCTGGGATATATCCTTACTGCACTTCAAGAAGCGTTAACATACACCTATGGTTGCCTAAAAAAACCTGTAAAATCTTTTTTTATGGACTGACAGGTTTTCTAACGCTGCCTCTGTCAATTGACAAACAATGAGGTTAAAGGCACCACACAGTCAGAAATGATTGATGGCCTTGGGGCTTATATACACTTTCACTTTCATAATATGCCAGCCTTAGTCATTAAGACAGAGTATCCTGTCTGAAAGATGGCAGAGGCAATACTTGAGATTGGACAAAGACAGCACAGGCTAATTCTAAGAGGATCTAATTAGGTAGGTTACTTTTGAATTCTGAAGATACAGCTGAAAATGGTACATTAAATTCCAAACTATTTCTACCTCTAATCAACATTTCACAATATATCCGCGCCAGACGTGGCACTGGAAAAAACCACCAGGAATGAATAAACTCTGAAAGTATTTTGCCTGGAAATTATGTAACTCCCAGTTGCTAAGGGAAGTCATCTTGAAATGCATTTTATTCTGAAGCATCTCCAATCACATGTAAGTAAACGCTGTGAGGACTGTACGTTTTTTTCTTTTTTCCTGCTTTAGGTAAATGTTGGCCACCCTATTACACCACGCCATTCTTTTCCTATAATGCACTTCTCTCAAACACCTTTCTGATTAAATTTGGTGATCTCTATGTAGTTGGTAGTAATTTATTTATGGCCAGTTTCTAAGAAAATAGATGCGTTACCAAAGGGCTTGAATTTGCTTTTTTCCCTCACTCTCATGCTGTATGAAGAAACTTTTAAGACAACAAATCATGAGAAAAATCAAATAAAATGAATGATAAAACAGTAATATAATAAATTAAATTAAATTACAAATAACATTGCTATTTTCCAAACCGCATCAGTGATTCATGTTTAATACAGTAAATAAATTAAGTTATAGCTAACAGATAGATTTCAATCTATTATTGTGCAAATAAACAATGGCTTACACTTCATTCTATACATGTCATGTCATTTGCAATGGGATTAATTTTCACTGATATGCAGAAAACACACAGCTCTATCTGTTCGTAAAACCAGTCCTTCTCGAGGACAGAACTCACTGATTGACATCAAATTTTCGAATGATAAATTCTAGGAAACGATGATATGATAGTCCTCGGTGCTAAAAATCACCCAGCAGCATGACAAATTATACAAGGAGTTTAGACAGATATTCAGCACATTCCAATTTGTTTTTCCAAGACCTTTGGGTAACAATTGTCAAAAACAATTATACCATGTAAAAAAAAAAAAAAAAAAAATATATATATATATATATATATATATATATATATATAAAACAGAATTTTTTTAATAGTAGAACTATTGACAAAAAACACATTTAATATTAAATA
>JAOYSI010065112.1:0-10432 GCA_025775065.1 Hiodon alosoides | reverse complement strand
CGCCTCCTCCGCTCAAGGAGTCCCGGAAAGCCCCCAGTGACCGGGGGGTGCTCTGTGGTCGCCTCCTCCGCTCAAGGAGTCCCGGAAAGCCCCCAGTGACCGGGGGGTGCTCTGTGGTCGCCTCCTCCGCTCAAGGTCCACTCCGTCCCGGTGACTGCAGGGGTTTCTCTGTACTGGCGGCCGAAGACTGGGGTCCCGCTTTTCACACTTTAATGGATAGCCGCGAGCGAGAGAGAGCAGCAGACGACACAGTCCAAATAAATAAATACAGAAACGTCAGAAACGTCGGCAGTTGTTTAGGAGATGGTGCTAAATCTCGTCCACAGCACTGACCAGAAAAGACAATGTCGCATTTGACCACATATGAGCCGGTTTGACCCCCTGGGCCAGTGTTATAGCACACTGTGTCTCTTTCTAAGATTTCTAGATCTTTCTAGGATCCCATTACTTTGAGTTTAAAACTGAAGGATTTCATGGCATAGCAGTGATGTATAAACGCAGATATGGCCGTTTGCGAATTTGCGAGTTGTAAAATGTCAACGCCAGCGCAGAGTCCATTTCCACTGAAGTGTGAAAACAATCGTGTACAATTAATAACACAGACTGTAGAAAATAGAAAAAGTCAGATCTAATTCTGTCACAAAGACGGATGAACCCCCCTAAAGAACTGACTATGCTTTAAACAAAAAACATGATCTCAGTGGAAATTGGAGTGTCTCTTTGTATAGTTATCGGTTAAACAAACACACAATCTACACACAGTCAGATATGCAGATATTCACTATATGAACACCTGGATCCAAAAGGCAGAACAGAGGGAGGGAAATAAACACACAGTGACAAAAATGGCCTGTGTTAAAATGGCCCGTGTTAAAATGGCCCGTGTTAAAATGACGCATTCAAAACCGTTCAAAAATGTGTTTTTTTCAAATTTGTTAAGAAAATACTTTCAAGGTCAAAATAAGGGTACATTGGGTCATTTCACGTACAGGAACGTTCCAACATTGGGCAGTAATAGTTTGATGGGAACATGATAGTATGATGGGGGCATATTTCATCCTTGTCTGAAGCTAAGGCAAGTGAATTACATCTCTCCAATACTTTTGAGAGAAACAGATTAAAAAGCACACTTGCTTTTACATATAGATGAGAATTACGGCAGTTATTACCATACAGATGTATAAAAAGTCATTTTCATATGATTCAATAAGACTGGAGAATCTGATAAAAAAAAAGAAGTGTATGTTGAAAAACATTTTATTTAGGCAGATACTAAGCGGGGCAGAATCTTATGTATGCAGGTCCGAAAGCTTCCAATAATCTTATCCAAGAGAGATGAATGTAGAACGACCAGTGACCGTTACGCCGGATGATGTTCTGTTTGGATTTATATACATTTACATGCGCCGTATGCCTGGAGAAGAGGCGCAGTGGCTGGTGTGGGTACCACGTAGAACCAGCCCAACCCCCCTGGGGGGCTCGGGTTTCCTCCCATTCTCCGAAGACTTTCACTGGGTTCATGGAAGTAAACTGCGAAATTGGCTCTGTGAGCGTCTGGTTATGTCTGCAGGTGTGCCTCCTTGCCTTGTGGTGGACTGGCGTCGCATCCTGCCTTACCCCCAGGGTCTGCTGGGTCAGGATTTAGCACCCCGAGCCACTCAACTGGAGTGGCTATAGAGGATGGGTGGATAATACACGCCGCTATGGTATTTAAGAGCAGACGTACCGCTGTCAGAGAGCCGTTTGGGGAATGCTGAAAGACCAAACAGAACAAGTACTCTTTGCTAAGGACAAGTCACCGCTAAAAGAAAACCTGAACTGTAAGGCACAGATTTCTTTGAAAGCAGACATTTCACAGCTTTAAAAAAGGTAAAGTTCCTTTGAGAAAATCATGAATAATTAAATAAAACAATACTCACAATAAGGCAATACGTTACTATGAAGCTTAGTCACCTAAAGCTTACGATAATGTCTTCCATCCCTTTTCACAATAATTTTTCGCTCATTTTCAATCAGATTGGGATCTACTGATGTCCCTACGGACAGTAAGGTTATTGTAATCAGTTTCATTGATGACGTGTTCAGGATTCAGGATGGGAAGAGTGTTCGCAGTTAATCCTCTCTTCAAAATTATGACTTTTCCGTGTCAAACATTATCAACGGGCGCGGATTATAGTCCAGTGCTCACGCCAGCCGTCGTTGCCCAGACATTCGCCACTGGAGTCTGAAGCCATGCGTTTCAAAGCCCTTTAATAAAAAGTTCCATCCCCTGGCATCAATGTAACATCGTGCACAGGAAACCCATTTCACCCTCAGTTTAGCGTTAATATATACAATCCTGCTGCAGTCACGTGCTCTTTAAGGGGGTTATCAGCGAAATCGCTCCGCCTCCCCCCCAGTCTGGCCCCTCAAAACCGATGCGGCCTTTGCTTCGACGTTCCGCCACCGAGGGGAGAAGTCCTGTCCGTTTAATTAACCCGGCAAATAAACACGGGCAAGGCAGCCCATCTGTGCTGACCCTGACATAAGAGAAGGCTCAATATTGCATTTCCATTGAACTTATGCTACCATTCTCTGTCACAGAGCATTGATTTACCATTAACTCCATATTAATTTTATCCACTGAAAACAACCTTGGACCACCTATGAGCGCGCTGAATCAACTGCTCCCTTGACGGTGATTGATATATAAATTGTCTGTATAAAGGCTACGGCCCTCTCGCAGGTGCTGTAATAAATGACTTCAGTTCGAAATCCACATTGAATAGCTATCTTCCGCTAATGTCTTTGTCTTCCGTAGCTAAAAATCGAACAATTATTCCTTATCCATGATACAAAAACGCTTAGTTACACCAACAATTAAAAATACAGGTCTTTCCCACGGTATCCTGATAAAGACAGCCTTTGTTAAAGTACATTATTGTGGATACTGGACGCCTCAAACGCATTCGAGGGTCAGGTAAAGCTATTGAGAGATCTGAGGCGCACGTTTAGGATTCAATAAAAACCAGGGTGTAGATATATGTGAGCCGTCAGCGTTACTGATCTACTGAGTTCGGAGGCCGAATAGCCCCGATTTGAAGGAAACCGCATCACAGGCAAGCGATGGCTTGAAGGTATTCATGGAAGCTGCCAGACTGGTGTGTGGGAGGCTTTTAACTCTCCAGCTCAGAAACACTGTATTCACTCTACAAAGGACATTCAAACGGACCTGAAATACCGTATTCACTCTGAAAAGGGCATTCAAATCAACCTGAAACACCGTACTCCCTCTGCAAAGCACATTCAAACTGACCTGAAACACCGTATTCACTCTGCAAAGCACGTTCAAACTGACCTGAAACACTGTATTCACTCTGCAAAGCACGTTCAAACCGACCTGAAACACCATATTCACCCTGCAAAGCACGTTCAAACCGACCTGAAACACTGTATTCACTCTGCAAAGGACGTTCAAACCTTCCTGAAACACAGTTCAAACCGACCTGAAACACCGTTCAAACCGACCTGAAACACTGTATTCACTCTGCAAAGGGCGTTCCAACCGTCCTGAAACACCGTTCAAACTGACCTGAAACACCCTATTCACTCTGCAAAGGACGTTCAAACCGTCCTGAAACACCGTTCAAACCGACCTGAAACACCGTATTCACTCTGCAAAGGACGTTCAAACCGTCCTGAAACACCGTTCAAACCGACCTGAAACACCGTATTCACTCTGCAAAGGACGTTCAAACCGTCCTGAAACACCGTTCAAACCGTCCTTGCACATGGCTTAATGGGACTAACAGAGACATCTCTCCTTGACATCAAATTAAAATCCCATTCTTTCTCAATTTGATTACATAAACGTTTCTAAGCCTCTCAGCAGCGAGCGAAATGGAGCTCAGACTGGGAATACAGTGATTGTGATTTTGTTGCAATCATTTGTGTACGATAACGGGCATTTTAGGGGGTCAGTCAGTGAAAGACAATGCCTGCTGATTAATGCCAGCCCAAGACCGTTACACCTAAATCCAAATCATGGATAGTGTAGTGGTTTAGGTGACAGGCATATAACAGATAGGTTGTTTGAGTCCCCAGCCTTGAGCAAATTACTCGACCTGGATTGCTTCAGTAAATATCCATCGGTATGAATGTAGAAATGTGTAAGTTGCTTGGGATAAAAAGTGTCTACTAAGCAATTTAATAGCGATTTAGCAGGTTTTGAGTCCATATCATTTGCCGATAGCACAGCTGCGGGTATGCAGAATCAGCGGGCATTTTCTTGGCTAGGCACTAAGCAGTGACACCTGCTGGCTTCCCAGGGGCCCGCAGGCCAGGGGCCCGCAGGCCAGCGGCGTTAACATGGACACATCTGCATCTTGTCTGGGCTCGGGGGAAGTAGACTGACGTTATGAAGGACCCCGTAAGCCTGGAGCAGTGTGCAGGGTCATTACGAGTCCGTTAGAGATGATGATGCTGCTCGGAAAGGTGATAGCTTTGTTACAGGCAGGGCATTTTACACCCACGTCTGAAAATCTATACGCCAGAAACATAGCAACACAGAGGCTACTGCGGTCTGGTCTTTAGGTGATTAACTGGTTAAACGTGTTCATGTTTAATAGCAGTCCTGTATATCCCAGGTGATATAAGTGAGGAGAGTGACAGTTTACACGCCTCCACTGTAGGGTTTATAAAGGTGGAAGCAGAATAAGACCGAAGAATAAATGCAAACTTTGCCCGCTCCTCCGCTTCTTACTGTTTTACCTGACTCATCCATTTCAGCATAAGCACCTGGGGACGGGCTGAAATTGGAGCAATTTACTGGGTGAAATAAACAAGCCGACCGCGCTTAAGGACAAATCCCCTGGCAGAAGAGAGAGCGGGGGAAGAAAGTGTGTCGGGTTACAAGCGTGCCGCCAATCCTGCGGTCGTTTCGCCGAGTGCGGAAATCTTCTAGGGGAAGCGAAAATTGGACATCCAGGAATGTTTCTACCCCCTAAAACGGACTGGCACCGACGGCGTCAAGTTCGCCGGCTCCGTTTGCAGAGGGCCACGAGAGGGGGGGTTGGCAACTAGGGAACCCGCGGAGATATTAATAGTCATTACCTATGCTTTCTCTCACCTAATGCTAATAATCACGCTCTTTGGGTTTCCTGTTGTGTCAGACCTGGATCAGATTATACAGTAGCCTCCACCAGGGGCAAATGTCCTCCCTATCAGCATGGAAGAGGCTCCTGACTATGACTTCACTCGTGCCTCCTGCTTAAGGAATTAATTACAAATTGGCACGCGGCAGGAACCGCCTGGTGTGAAAGAATGATATAAACGCTAATGTAGCTCTACAGCTGATTAGGCGCCAACAGAAGCGCTTTTCCCCGGATCAGAGGACAAAAAAAACGCCCCTCGGAGAGCGGTTTCGCTCTCGCATGCTGTAAATGAGCAGAGCCAGCGGAACTGTTTGCTTCCAGGCTGAAGTGAGCGCTTCGCTTCTTCGTGTATGTGTCCTGAGCGATTTTTTAAAAACCACTCTGAAAAGTAACATATTACCATACATTTAGTAAATCCAAAGCAAAATAAATGGTTCAAAATACACATCGTTGTGCAATTTGCCGAAATGAATTACATATTTATGGTGAAATAAAGTGAATAAAACTGAAGTGCACAACTAGTAGAATAAAAAAATGTATTTAGCAATGATATAAAAATCCCCAGGCGGAAAAAAAAATAATTTACAGGTCGTTTCAAGCAAAAGCTCTTCTTAAGCTAAGTCCTCCTCAGTGAAGATGGGATTCTGCTTAAAAAATGATTTAATGATTTTTATATCCATGTTTTTTTTGTGTACAGTACCCATTGCAAATTTTTTCTTGATTAAATAATTACAATGTTAATTAAGATCAGCCTTCTCATGTTATACTGAAAGATTTTTCAGTTTATTACAGTTTATTAGGTACCCCACCCGTTCGCGGATAACTCCTACAGAAAACGGATCGCTCCTGCGAACTCTGGGAGTCATGTGGCCGTGGCTTGCTATATAAAGCGGGCAGACAGGCATCGTGGCATTCAGTTGCTGTTCTCAGAAACGGCTGCCCTCCATGGCTTTTTCACACGACAGTGTCTAAAGTTTACCGAGAGCAGGGCCACAAACACAAAACATCCAGTCAGCGACAATCCAGTGGCAAAAGCACCTCGCTGATGAGAGAACCGTGCAAGCTAACCGGCGGGCCAGAGACAGGTAAATAGCGGTGCAGAACAACTGTGGCGTACAAGAAGGCCGTCTCGGAAACCCTTGCCATGGATGAGCTATTGCAGCAGATGACCACAGCGGGGTTCCACTCCTATCAGCCAATAGCCAGTGGAAGCAGCTCCAGCGGACATGCCATCACCAACACCAGGATTTGGTACAAGCAGCATGGTTCCATGGACCCACATGGTGTCAACAGTACAGGCTGGTGTAATGGTGTGGGGACTGGGTCCGGTGTCAACAGTACAGGCTGGTGTAATGGTGTGGGGACTGGGTCCGGTGTCAACAGTACAGGCTGGTGTAATGGTGTGGGGACTGGGTCCGTGGACCCATGCGGCCCGGTGTCAACAGAACAGGCTGGTGTAATGGTGTGGGGACTGTTTTTCTGGCACATGTTGAGCCCTTTGATGCCAATGGAGCAATGTTTGAATGTCACAGCGACCAGGTTCATCCCTTCATGGCTACAATTTACCCTTTGACTCATGGATACTTCCAGCAGGATAATGCTCCATGTCACAAAGCACGTACTGTCTCAGAATGGTTCCAGGAACATGAGAGAGTGAGTTCAGTATACTTTAGAGGCCTGCGCAATACCCAGACCTCGACCCAACAGAACATCTTTGCGATGCGATGGAAAGGGCTGTGTTACGTTGAAAAGAAACAATTCGAACTCCGTTATCTTTAAACAAACCGACACACACGTTTTATTCTCTGTGGCTCACTCTAACATCGCAACCAACTGCCGCAAACCAGCATGCCGCTTTTCTTACGCCCAAAACGCCCAAAACGCTCACACCCTACGACAGCGCCACAAACACCTATACAGAGCACTAACGAACACAACAGGCTGTTCGCTGCCTGAATGTGCCGCCGTCCAATCTGCAACAACTGTGTGATGCCATCGCGTTAGCATGGACCAACATCCCTGCGGATACTCTCCGACATCTTGTAGAGTCTATGCCCCCAATAGACTTCAGGGTGTTCTGGAGACAAATGTGGTTTTGACCACACTAGATGGGTGTACCTAATAAACTGGCGCCCGGAGTGTATATTGGCAGAGAAAACCAAAACCCAGATGCTATTTACAGAGCACTATTACACTTTACAGAGCACTATTACACTATTACTATTACAGTCCCCATTAACATTTTCACAAATGCATACCCCTTCAGCCCCTTGCGATACCAAAACACACTGTCACTCCATTAGATCCACATAATAAGTCCGGTTTTAGTTCTCACATTTCCTGTCTTTCTACTTCTTTCCTTCCACTGCAGAGAGGATGGGGTTTTACTTATCTAGGCACAATTAGCAATCATCGCTCAGCATTCTCTGTGTAACAGTACTGTAAATCATCTCGCAAGACACACAGTCTTGGTGCCCGCGTCGCAGCTCAAAATAGCCCCTATTCTTTTGCCAGTATCTTACTTCTTCCACACCACCACAATATGAATGAATGAGCTTATCACAAGCTATTCATATTCAGACTCTCCCTGCAGTTCAGCGGCACAGTATCTGCACGGAAAGCACTCTCGTGGAATAATGCACACCAAAGTTCCTTCACCGCCCTGACTTTTGGCTTAGTTTGCATCGGGTTTCACGTTTGATGCAAAGCACAGGACACACAGTACTGAAATTAGGCCGGTGCGTGAGAATCCAGCGCAGATCCAACGACTGCCTTCTGCCACATTCTCTCCATTGATCTCATCCGTCTGCTCCACCGCTTTTAGATGCAAGGATTCAGAGAGGGGTGAAAAGATTTCCTTGATGCAGACGGTATGCGTGCCAAATTGCTTAGCTGGAAGTATCATGTTTAATTTTGTATCCTATCGGACATGCATTTTCTGCTGGAACTGTGTGCTGGGTTCCGAAAATGTCTCACCAATCTGACTTTTCTCTTTTGGCCTATGAAATACAGAAATCTCCATATGTTTAGCACACACGATACTTGCCAATGCATTAACGGAAGGCTTAAGTAGTTGAAGTTAACCCTCTGCACGTGTCGACAGTTTTTGCGTAGTTCAAATCTGCGGGGAGTGTTTCTTGTCTTAGTGAAGTCTAGGGAAATCCATAAAGAAAGAAAGCCATAGTAATAATAATCTGATCGTAACCCCCCAGTCCACAGGGACGGGACATGACTAAACATCCTTGGCTGGAATAACAAGGATAAAGAGTTTAGTCTGGAATGAGAACGCAATTCACTCACATTTCAGAAACTGGGCACGACACCAATGCACCGTGGACATTTTATATTATTTATTTAGCCCTCATCCAGACCAGCATGCTAACTAGTACAAGGGGCGATGGAATGCCGTGTCTGTCCTATAGTTAAGTGCTGCAGGAAGCATTGGAGTAATGCATTACACAATACACAGCAGGGGTTCTGACGACCATAGGCAAGTTCAACTAAGTCTTAACGGCATTGAGATATGGGAGCCAGTTATATTACCCAATGCACCTATTTCAACACAGCCACGTGAATGCAGTTCAATACAGCCTTTCAGTTCGAGAGCCAGTTATATTACCCAATATACCTATTTCAGCACAGACATGTGAATGCAGCTCAATACAGCCGTTCAGTTCGAGAGCCAGTTATATTACCCAATGCACCTATTTCAACACAGCCACGTGAATGCAGTTCAATACAGCGGTTCAGTACGAGAGCCAGTTATATTACCCAATATACCTATTTCAGCACAGCCATGTGAATGCAGTTCAATACAGCCGTTCAGTTCGAGAGCCAGTTATATTACCCAATATACCTATTTCAGCACAGCCATGTGAATGCAGTTCAATACAGCCGTTCAGTTCGAGAGCCAGTTATATTACCCAGCATACCTAGTTCAATACAGTCACTAGCAGTTCAATAACATAGTTCAAAATAGTTAAATATTATGCCATGAGGAACCTTGTCCCAATACGGAGCCCTGTTCTGGTTACGGAGCAGCAACAAGTGGGTCACTGTCTCCCATCCCCTCTTCATTCGCCTGTCATTAAAAAAAAATAGCAGTTAAAACGGCCCGTTGACTTACTGCACCATTTGGTTTTTTTTTCGCCTGCTGAAGTGCCAGCACTCCATTCCAGTCATTAATTACCGCGGAGAGGTGTGGAGAGGGTGCCACTCCACGTCTCTGTGCTTTCCGATTCTGACCTTTCCGGGCTAGCGCAGCGTATCGGCGCCTTAATAAGTCATCCAGCGACCGCTGTCTTTCCCAGCATTATAAACAGGCTGGCATTTCGCAAACAGCGATTTGGGCAATCTGCTAGCGGGGAGAATGGGTAAAACTGCACAAAAACCCTCAACAATAACCAGGCACAGTTGTATATGAAAAATCCCGCCATTGTGAGTTAGGAATTGTTTTGGTAAATTTTCTGATGATTGCATTTAGTTCGTTTTTGTTTTTCTCGTTTCACCATACGTAGTGTTACAGCCATTAACGTATCACAAACACGTTTTAAACACGGTTTAGTAATTTTTTGTGTGGACTAGTGTGATTAATTGCTTAGTGTATTTAAAGTATATTTTAATCATACAGTTTTCATTTTAAGAGCTTTATTATTATTATTATTAACTAAGTTTTCTCAGATTGGTCCTTCAAACCCATTTTTCATCATTGAAATAACTGTGACACTGACCTGATAATTACAAACACATTTGATGAGAGATAAATTAGCTCAATCTGTCAGGAGTGTGCACCCCCAACTTTATTGTGCTATTCAGTGGGTACAATGCTCTGCCGAAGAGAAAGGGATGTAAACAAACCCCCACCCGACACATTAAACAGTCTCATGCTCAGGTTAATAGAATTTGACACCATTTTCCATCTAGCAGAAAGAGCCGTTTCCTTGACCCCAGAGAACATTCATGAGCAAACAAAAAAAAAAGGCTGCAGCCCTCGTCTCTTCGCTCACAGATGGAATAACAGGCAGCATAGCTCAGGTCTGAAAGCAATGTGATGATTTCCGCAGTACCACTAACAGCGTGACCATGCGATGTACGACAGTAACGCAGCCACTAAAGACTAAAGTAGCGTGGCCATGCGATGTACGACAGTAACGCAGCCACTAAAGACTAAAGTAGCGTGGCCATGCGATGTAAGACAGTAACGCAGCCACTAAAGACTAAAGTAGCGTGACCATGCGATGTACGACAGTAACGCAGCCACTAAAGACTAAAGTAGCGTGGCCATGCGATGTACGACAGTA
>JAOYSI010065101.1:8626-23174 GCA_025775065.1 Hiodon alosoides | reverse complement strand
CACACACACACACACACACACACACACACACACACACACACACACACACACACACACACACACACACACACAGGACACACACACACACACACACACAGAAGGAACATTAAAAAAAGATACAAAATAATCAGGAACAAGGCCCAAAGACACCTTCAATGATATGTAACACTATCTCATAGTTTTTCTTCTGTTGGCTCTCTGAAGGACAGTAATGTGATAGAACACCTAAAAACGTATGTGCCTAAAGGCTTTTTCGTTAAACTAGACGTGCTGCTTTAACTGAATGTCTGCAACTAGTAGTATAACTACTGACGGTGTGATACATATGTGATAACAAACCACTAAAATGTAAGCGGTGTAGAATAAACATTAATTTTAAATATGGATTATGACATTTAGACAAGTTCAAACATTTGTATGATGTCATCCTCCTAGGAACCCACCAAACTCACTATACGAGCTATTTGCCTTTGAACACAAGGGGGGATTACAGACCAGATGCATTGATTACATAATCGCCATACCAGAGAAGCTGTGTATTAATTGCAAATTCAAAATGTTTTCGTAAATAACAACATTTATACAATTAAAGCAAACTTAGGTAGATAGAACACTAACAGACCCCTATTCTCCCCTGGCTCCAGAAAATAAGAATGTTACTGTTTTGTGCGGTCCAGAAACAGGGAAATTAGAAACAGGAAAGTAAAGTTTGATAGACATTGAGTTGATGGCGATGTAAAACAGCTGTGAAATTGATCAGAATAATTCCATATTGCCGGATTGGGGTGCATTGTGAATGGTAAAGCCACGCTTTAGGCCAGGCCACTCCCTGGTCATCCTGTCGGCCACGTTTTGTTTGTAAGGTACTGGTGGTGCTGGATGAATAAGGCTCATACATAAAATCAGGGACCCAGGCCTGCAGTGCCAGAATGGGTCATCATCACCCTCCATCTGCTGACTGTGTACGAGATATGTTGGATGGCCAACGCAGTGTGAGAGCTCTCCCCAAACATCTTTATGCGCTTTATCACTTCATTCGGTACAGTTTTAGAAAACACGGCATCCCTAAAGCTAGAGAGAAGGGCATTTTATGGACAATAAGGCATATGAATTGGAATTAAATCGAATGTGTGTGTGGTATGAACACAACAATACGTAAAATTATTCAAAATAAAAATATAAATTATTAAAAAAGTATTATTTCTAATCTGTATAGACATGTTTTTATCTCAACACCCTGTGGATTTTACATACATATACAATAAAACAATTGTCAATTAAGAAGAGGAAGAGGAAGAAGAAGAAGGAGAAGAAGGAGAAGAGGAAGAGGAAGAGGAAGAAGGAGAAGAAGACGAAGAAGAGGAAGAGGAAGATGAAGAAGAGGAAAAGGGAGAAGAAGGAGAAGGAGAAGAGGAAGAGGAAGAGGAAGAAGGAGAAGAAGGAGAAGAAGAAGGAAAAGAGGAAGAGGAAGAAGAAGAGGAAGAAGAAGGAGGAGAAGAAGAGGAAGAGGAAGAAAAAGAAGAAGAAGCAGAAGAGGTAGAGGAAGAGGAAGAAGGAGATTAAGAGGAAGAGGAAGAGGAAGAAAAAGAAGAAGGAGAAGGAGAAAAAGGAGAAGAAGAAGAAGGAGATTAAGAGGAAGAGGAAGAAAAAGAAGAAGAAGGAGAAGAGGAAGAGGAAGAAGGAGAAGGAGAAGGAGAAAAATAGAGAAGTTAAAGATATGCCTTACTCAATGCTATTGTCAAGTGTTTAAAAGAAAATGATAATATTTTACTCACTGCATGATTTCTTCCTGTATCGCTAAAAGAAACTAATTGAGGCAGGAACTTCACTGCTGCTGTCCCACACTGCCTTCAGATGAACTCATACTGATGTGGCTCTCTATGTGGCTGCGTTGATCCCTTACCAGTCCGGCTCTGATTCCACAGGGCAAGGACACGATAGCGTGTCTCAGAGCACCCCTGATACCTTAAACCACAGAAAAAGGGAACACCCTTGTTTTTGTGTATCACCTACAGTAATGAGACTTTGCCTCCAGGGTTTGTCATTTGTCCTTTTCAACAAAAAAAAGTTGCAAATATCTAAGTAGAAAGACGTAATGAAGGTGTCATTTGGCTTCAATCCTGAATTGTGGAGTAAAACGAATTATTTGTTCCTTATATGTATAAGTTATTGCACAGATCACAATTATATATACAGAACTGTGCAAAAGTATTAGGCAGCCTAGTCTTTCAATTTTATTTTTTGTATTCTACATTAGTGCCAGTTGAAAAATCATTTTTTTAGTGTCCAAACATTAATTTTCTGAATGAAGAACAAGGATTTCTGCCACAGACGGGATGGTCTCCACAGAGCCCTGATCTCATCAAGGCTGTCTGTGATTACCTGGACAGACAGAAGCAAGGCAGACAACCAAAGTCTGAAGAAGTACTGTGGCAAATTCTCCAAGATGCAGTGAACAATCCACCTGCAGATTGTCTAATAAATCTTCATAACAGTGTACCTAAGAGAATTGCCAAAGGCAAAGGGTGCTCACAACAAATAAGAACCATTTTTTATTTTTTTTTGCTGTTCATTTAAAAAAACAAAAAAACATTTAAATAGTCCTTTGTAGTATATGTATATTTTGAAACTTTTAATTTAATTATTTTTGAAATGATATTGGACTACCCAAAAAGTTAACCGAATGACAAATCTAAAATTATATTTAGATGATAAATCTGATTAACTAGGCTAAAAAATGTGGTCCCATTGATTTTGGAGTTTCAAGATTAGTTAAGTATTTCAATAGTTATTAAGAGCGGCTCTAACAATTTACAAGTTGGATCAGGGAATATTTAGTTATTCAAATTAGTTTAATTCTGTATTAATGGCAGAAATGTTTAAGGATAAGTTGGAGAAAATGACTAATTCCAACCAGGTTCAGACTATACACTCAGAATTTTTTAAATGCTTTGAATTTAATTGAACCTTACAATATTTGATGGGGCTGGTTGTCACGTAGACACACACTATTCAACCAGTAATTACATATTTTTTTAAATCACTTTATGGATATTAACGATATAATTTTATAGCAAGGATGTTAATCGTTTGTTTGGTGATGATCAGGACCTTGATTAAATGTATAGGTAGATATATGAAGATACAGGTCGTTGTAGTGAGTGAGTATGACATAAATTATATAACGTATCATGATATAAAATATGATATACATTTTTAGGCCAATTTTTCTTGAATGTCCCAAACTATGGGCAAAGTTGTCCCAGAACTTAGAAAGGTGGCCAAGAACTTTTTTTTTAAAGTGAACCCAGAATTTACACCATTTTTTAAAAGTCGGTCCAGAATTTGGGCCATTTTAAAAGAACTTGGGCATTTTTAGAAATGTATAGACCACCTTTCTAAGATTGCCCAAGTTCTGGGACAACTTTTTAAAATCTTTTGAAATTTGGGCCATTTCAGAAAGATATTGGAGTTCACGTTAATAACATGCTAATCTATTGCCTTAGACCCACATAGTTTCACATTCTAAATCTGTAAACAGACGCAAACAGATTACGTCATTGACATATTCCGGGAAATTGAAATTGGAGTTATTCTGCGTGTTATCACAAGATTGTGAATTTGAAGCAAGTCAACAAAACGTGTCATGAAACGTTCCCTTTCTGCAGACTTGCTAGCGCTTCTGTGTTTGCCTATGTGATTTCATTGTGGGCGTGGCCAAAATCAATGTTATCTCGCTCAGTAAAGATTTAAGTGCATGTGCTGTTGCTTGGTAATCAGTGACGGGTTGCTTTTCTACCGCCAGTACAGCAGGGGCTGTTCAGGCACAATCTGAATCTGTCTGTCTGAGAGGCTATTCTGTATTACACCACTTGGTGGCGTTATCAGACTAGACTGAAAATATACGTACAGTATTTTAGAGGGATTATTTCTAAAATCTGATGACGCCTTACTAGAAGAGTGGATGCTGTTATAGCTGCAAAGGGTGGACCAACTCAATATTAATGCCTATGGATTTCGAATGGGATGTCATAAAAGCACCTGTAGGTGTAATGTATAGGTGTCCCAATACTTTTGTCCATATAGTTTATTTGTGGAAACTGTTTAATTGGCTAATCTTAATACATGGAGAAAATTGAACTTCAAACATGATAATATAATATATAAATTATACATATAGACATACATATCTTTACACAATCTCACAATCTTTAAAACGTTAAAACAACTGCATAAACATATTTCAGAACTTTTTAAAGAAATGTCATAGCATTTCTTAATGCATTTACTCTTCCCTTTTCATAATTGTCTATTTTCCTCATTTGTCTAATTATATATTCTCATTAATTACTGTAGAATGGAAATGATAAAGGCACATACCTTTTTCAAACATGTTTAACCCAATGGTAATGTTGTGAGCCTGATAAGGTTTTGAGAGAGAACAACCCAAGGTTTAATAGACAGAGTTGTGTATCTTATTCTTCTGAATTCCCTAAGTTTCTGAACATCAAACTTAACACAAAAGGTTTTTTGTGCACTTGTTTTCAGCATTTGGCCTGGGTCTTTCGTTCATATGTTGTCATGACATCACACTTACCAAATAATATTGCTTCTTTCTAATATAGAGGTAATAAACCATAAGCGATTACTTTTTACGCCTGGGCCAAGGGTTTTTTAAGGTGTCCAAGGGAATAATAAAATCTGACTGTTACATCCATGATTAGGGCTTGTCTGTCTTTTGAAAACACCAAATCATGCCTCTGTGGAGAGTAGGGCTTGGAATCGTGTAGTTATTGGAATTCCTTCGAAGGATTGAGTAGGGCCCTTCCAATCAAATGGATCCATTTCCAGGTCAGAATGTCAGATCAGCCTTGACACAGAAATACTTCTCGTACTCCCTTGGCTCTATGTGGTGCCAAATCAATCATCCATTTTGGGCAGTCGTTACTACAGGAGACCAATCAGAGTGGTTTTTCCCAGATTCTTTATAGAATACTCATGTTTTTTTTCCGGTTTCGGTTAGCGCTTTATTCTATTCGTACCAGTATTGTAGTCAAGTCCTTCATTTTTGAGTCCGAGTCGAGGCCAAGTCTCTGGGAACCAATTCCGAGTCCGAGTCCCAAGTCACTTGCTTGACCAGTGCCCGAGTCTGGGTCACTCAAGTTTGACTCCCTGACCGAGTCACTAATTTTGTTCCCATTCAAATATCCGCTATCCGTGGTAATATATAGAATGAACAAATAGGCTATTAAAAATTCAAGTGGTGAAATTAAGCCGGTGTTACAACGGTGTTATTACAATTTATATTACTTTTTTCCTAAATGTAATATAAGGTACATTTAAAATACATATATGAGAAAATGTTGTGTAGTATAAAATATATCTTCAAAGGAATAGTTTTCATGGTGAATCAAACCCAAAATCCATTACACCACTCAGTATCAATTTAGGAAAGAAGTCATGGGCATGGTGTATTGGTCTGCCTAATTGCTCTCTCAAGAGACACAAAGGGGGAGGCAGAATAATGAATCTCAGACCAAAGACAACAATGGTGGTGGCTGAGATAACACAAAACTTAGACTAGAAGGAGTGGGAATGAAATCCAGCCATGCAACTCATGAATTAGACCCAGGAACAGCTGTGCTCTCAGGAAGGAAAGCATTTAACCCCTGATTTTATTTAAAATAATGCAGATATTTGGTAGAGTTGAAAAGTATTTACAGCAATGAACTTGTAAGTTGTATGTTTGCTGAAGTACCAGTTACAAAAACCAGTTGGCTCCGCCTTGTTTTTGATATTCTTTTTAAAGGGCTAGTCCATTCCATTCGCTGTTAGAGAGCAAACAAATCTTTATGCAAAATAGATAGGATACTTCCTGCGCGGGTCTGTGCTTGCAAAAAATGTCATTATAGCCAGTCTCTTTATCAATAGAGATGTTTTAT
This sequence comes from Hiodon alosoides, assembly GCA_025775065.1. Lineage (NCBI taxonomy): Eukaryota > Metazoa > Chordata > Actinopteri > Hiodontiformes > Hiodontidae > Hiodon > Hiodon alosoides. The sequence continues at coordinate 17,232 of JAOYSI010065101.1, read as the reverse complement.
TAGCCTAAAATATGTATGTATTCGTCAAGTCTTAATTCGTCGAATAGGTTATTCTCAACATTAACTCCAAGACCTGCTCTTTGTAGTGTTCGATCTGTGGAAGGCAGTAGTTTAAGTTTCTCCTAAACCGGTTGGTCGAGAAAACCACACCTGTGAAAAGAAAGGGAGGGTTGTTTTTGTAAGGAGTTCCATTTATCTCTGGGCTTTGTGTGGAACAGAACAGAGAGCCTCTCTGGGATACATCTTGGCTTTATTATTTTTCCAAATTCCAAACATGAGGTGTTTCATTCTGTTGCTCGTGGCTTTTACGCTAGAAGCATCAGCTGAATGTGAGTTATTTATTTTGACTACATTTTCCAGATAATATGTATTTAAATGAAATCATGGCTTAATGGAAAGGTGTTATTGATTGTTAACAGGTCATTAGGAATGTTGTGTTATGATCCTGTCCAAAGGATCTATCCAGGATAAATGCCTCTCCATGTAGTAATGGATAAATAATACATATCTTAAATCAGATCAAATTTGCAATATTCCAGATTAGAAGCCATTTAACCTTCATTTGGTCCCAACAGGCGTCTGCAAGACCATGAAATGGGCTTCTTGTGATGGGATCCCGTGTTCATGTTCCTTAACTCTTGGAGAGAATGTGCAGAAAACTTTGGAATGCAACAAATGTGAGTGACTTGAGAAGGGGTGTGTTTAGTGCTCACAAATCAGTAAAGATTTCTGCACTATTTAATTGTTTTCTAAATATAGAAATGCCTTTCAAAAATTGTGTTAAATAATCTGTTGTGTTTCATGCTCCTAGAGCTAGGAAGACATTAAATGTCTCAGACACGTTTCAACGAATTTCCGCAATTCTGAATGCCAAGAATAGGAAAAGATACAATTTTTTGGTATTTTGTAATAGTTTGTTGGGAAATACACACTCAAACTTATTTTCGGGACAGACGTGCAGAGATACTGTCAATATTAACTCTAAGTATCCCTTATGGAGAAATCTTATAACATGTAAAAAACGAATCAGAACATAGTCAGTTTAGTTTAATTTATTTTCATCCAATATTTTAATGGCAGCTGGTTCATTTTTAGTCTGTTTGTAAAGTATTTGTAGTGGTTTGACAGGTTTTGCTGCAGAGTGGAATATTTTAATGGTGCTAAATGCCATTGGCGTGACGATTTTCCCCTGCAGTGGTCTCCAAATGCTACTTGATGAAGGCAGAGATGTACCGTCTCCAGAAGGGACTGACTCGCTCAGGCGGGAAGCCCACGGAGCACGCCATTGTGGACAATGACGGGATCTACGATCCTGTTTGTGAGGAAACGGGGAAGTTCAAGGCTGTTCAGTGCAACAATACAGCAGAATGCTGGTGTGTTAACAGTGCTGGTGTGCGTCGTTCAGACAAGGGAACCAAAGAAATCAAGTGTGACGAACTGGTGGAAACCTAGTAAGTGCTTTTCTCTCCCTGCTGGGGTGTCCCATAAACACAAAATTGTACTCAATGAAATGTGCCAAGGATGAAATAGAGATGACTGATGATTGATTTGTCTCCACGTTCCCTCATACCAGTTGGGTGCGTTTCGACCTTACCCACAAGCAGCTGAGTGCTCCTCTTGAAACTGCAAAGATTAGGACGTATGTTTGATTTCTTTCATTGGGATCTTTGTTCATTTAAATACATTTACACACACACACACACACACACACACACACACACACACACACACACACATATATATATATATATATATATATATATATCATTATGAATCAGTGTAGTCCTTTTCTCATTTGCATCATTGTATTTGCAGTGGAATTGAAAATGCCTTTCTGGAACGTTACCAGCTTGCCAAGGAACTTGTTAAGGAAGTGGAAGTGAGCATTTAATATTCAAATTCAAATGATATATCACGTTATGTCTTGATGGTCCTGTGATGTTTTGCAGTTTTTGATCCAACTTGTTTAACTGTATTGGAATTATTATAACTATAACTAAAAAAGTTGAAAAAAAACTAATTTTCTTTCATATTGTATTAGGACAGCAGAATGACTATGAAATGGTTCTTTTAAACCTCTACTATCTCAAATGAAAGTCACTATTAAGCTGATTAAGTGTGGTTGTTGAAGGCATCACAAGATTTGTTTAAACAAAAACCAAAAAGCATTCTGGGTATTGTAACCTTCTGTCCTGCTGTAGCCTGACTTTGACCGCTTTATATTGCAGTACGATAAGGACTTGAGCCTTATTGTTGTGGACGTCAAGAAAGCGATCGGGGATAGGGTTGTGGACCTTTCCCGTATAGCTTACTACTTAGAGAAAGATGTAAGAAAATACTTTTTTTGATTTAAAGTTGAAGTAAAGTTATTAAAAGATTGTCATGCTATTTTTGCACTAGCCTAGGTTAAACTGACGTTTTTTTTTTTATATGTTTGGCTTTCTCTTCACAGGTCAAGGGTCCTAGCCTCTTCCAGAACACCACAAATTTTGAAGTGAGTGTTGAAGGACAGAAGGTGGCCTTTAAGAACATCATCGTCTACTACGTTGACGAGAAGCCCCCCACCTTCACCATGAAGAAGCTGACCGGTGGAGTGATTGCAGTTATCGTTGTGGTCACTCTGGTGGTTGCTATTGGATTGCTTAGTCTGGTTAGTGGTTAATAAGCATTTTCTAAATTTTTTATGCATCCATGGATACCCACAGCATCCCCCCCCTGAGAATTCTAAGAATGTATTTTGCATATACACTGAATGTACAGGAACGTTGGTTAGGAAAGTTAACAGCCTGAACTTAATTTTTTTTAATCCCCCAGTACCTACTGAGGAGACGAGAGCTTGCCATGTACAACAAGACGCAGGTGAGTGTTCGCTTCCAAAGGGTACATAGAGATACCTATAGGGGTGAGTGTTCACTTCCGAAGGGTACATAGAGATACCCATAGAGGTGAGTGTTCACTTCCAAATGGTACATAGAGATACCTATAGGGGTGAGTGTTAACTTCCAAAGGGTACATAGAGATACCTATAGAGGTGAGTGTTCACTTCCAAAGGGTACATAGAGATACCTATAGAGGTGAGTGTTCACTTCCAAAGGGTACATAGAGATACCTGTAGAAGTCAGTTTTCACTTACAAAGGGTACATAGAGATGCCTATAGAGATGGTGATGAGCATGTGTACTGAGAACAAAATCTTACACCTGATTTATGATGAGGGGTTTGGTATGTTCAGATTTTCATTCAGATTTTCAATTCAGATTTCACTGTTTAAATGACTGATGTGGGGGTTTTTTTTTTTAAAGAGATGTTGATTGGCTTGTCTTGCAGGCCAAAGAGATGGACGACGTACAGAGGACTTGATTCACAAAATGCAAACTTTTGAAAAAAAAACCCTATTTCTAGTCTTGGACATGCCGAACCTGGCTCAGTATAAATTATTTTTCCAACCTTGTGTACTGCTGAACATGTAGAGTTCACTTTAAATGTTAACCGTTGGGCCGTTGTACACCTCTAGCCCATGAGTCACTGATGTATTTTTTTTGTTCCCCATACTACAGAACTGTAGAACAAGTATTGTACGATACACTTTCATCTTTTTCTCGTTATACAGAATTAATGTCTGTGTCTATAAGATTTCTCATGGTTCTAACTGCTTTGTTATCATGTACAGTTCTAGGAGAGTGGTGTCCAACTTGTGAATTTTAATTACACATTTAAAATAAATAAATGGTGGATTTCTTTAAAATATATTATTAATTCATTTGTTCATTCATTACTAATTATTCACACATTATAAGTTAATAGTAGGCCTAATAAATATTTCCTAACTGATGGTAGCCATTATGGAGAATGCCTCCATGCATTTCTGCTGGTTGGACTAATATAGTGGCCAAAACTGTGCTGGAGGTGCAAAAGATATGACTCAGGCAGGAAACATGAAGATGGATGTTGGGGCATCATTTATTGACATGTGGTAAGCGTTTTTTTCACATTTTCAGAATATTGTCCGACTGGACATTCCTGAGCAGGTTCCTAAGGTGGGGCTTCTACACAGTGAATCACATAATGAGCCCTAATGAGCATAATTAGTTTATAGCAGTTATGGTCTTATAAGCAGTTTTCTCAGAGCTGGTTCTGGGTCTTTCTAGAATGTTCTGCAACTTTAAAAGAATGAGGGTGTTGCAGTATCATCGCTTCACAAAGGAGAGAATTTCTTGGAAGAGATGGGTGTGAAGTTTAGAACAGGTACCAGCATGTCCTTGGAACATTCTTGTATTCCACCATGTTTCATTTGGAAGAGAGGAATAGTTGGTGTCCTCTATACATTGTGCCGAGTGACTTATTTCCTAAATCATCTGCCTCTTCAGAGAACAAACAATGCCCTCTTTAATTGAGATATTATTTAGGAGTAAATTTTTTTTCCTGGGTGCAGCAGAAATTGGTTTTAGACTGAGAGAAATGAGATTGGTTCCTGGCTATTGTCTTTTCCCTTTCATTCTGTCTATTTTTTGGGGATTAATAAATGGATTGCCATGCTCGGTTGTCATGGTTTCGGAGTTGGAGAAGAACTGATTACAGAAAACAAGTCGTCTAGTAACTAAGTCAGTAAAGGCATTTGCCTGAGCCCTGTCAGCAGGATTTCGCAGGTTTGAATACTGATACATTTTTAATTAATCTTTAAAAATGTATCAGTATTTGGTTTAGGTTTAAGTTTTTCACAGCCTGTTTTGTCGTGGTTTGTTTATTAAATTTCTCTCTTTGCATTTTTTCACTTTGTTGTTCTTTATCACGTTAGACCTGTCTCTCTGATTCTCAGGCATTGCCTCAGATTTGTCATTGGGCTGATATTCCAGAAACGTAGCCCTACAAAAATGCCTTAACTTTCAATCCAAAGCCCCACCCACAACGAGTCCATTGTCTGGACTGAGGCAATTTAAAGCTGTGACACTAGCGCCTGCCTGAGCACGGAAAATACTATTTCTTTCAGCTTTGGTTAATGTAGATTTAGCACTAAGAGGTTTAATCACAAATAAGGCACCGTTGTTCAGTCACTTCCCATTTGATCCATGGTGTTCCGTGACTCATTAATCCCACCTACCTGTGTAAGGTGTGCCCCTATCACTGTAAAATTTAGTTTCACAATTATTGGTAACTGACACCCTTTTCTCTGGGCCAGCTAGACATCTGAGTTACTTCCCTTTATTTAATCTGCAGAACTACAAAAACTGCAGAGACATCATGTTAAAAATGCCAGATCTTTTTTCTTACCAAAGCAAATATTTAACAACAAAGGAAGACAGCCACTTCTTACATTCACAGCCCATTATTTCTGTGCTGCAGTTTGAGGGACTCAGACAATCAGCAGAGGCACACCCGGACAGATTTCCGACTGGGAGAAGGGACTGCAAACCACACAGAGGCCAGGTTTGGTGCCAAGAACCGTGCAACATTTAGAACAAAAACAAACCTCTACAAGGAGAGTGAAGGTAACAGAAACTCAGAGACAGAAAAAAAAGGTGACCATCTTTCCAGTAAGGAATGAAAGATGTTTAGTACTGTAGTATGGTTTTTTTAATACCTGTCAGAGCCTGAACAGTGAATGACAATAGCTGATGAATTGAGACATTTCATCTCTCTGTCATAGTACTGTTTGTTCAGCTCAGTTCTTTGCATTATAGGTCTGAAAATGTAGTTTGTAGAGAGTCTGTATTGGAACACCAGGGGCATGTTTCTCTGTAAGGGGGCCTGAATGCAGCACAGTGACACAATACCTAACCCCAGAAATAATAATACACTTAAAATGGTTTCCTTGACTTTACTGAATTTTTTACACAGAATTTTTCTGTTAGTCACCACATACGTGCACTGACAATAATGAATACAAAAATGGGGCATTACGCTAGCTTTTCCTCCTCTAGAACTCAAGCACGGACTTGTCTGTCAACATATTATTACACACTTAAATAAAACCCAATGGTTTGCCGGGCTTTTTTAGCTGTTGCCCCAGCTTGCCCCACGCCGTGAGAGAGACACAGAAGTTGAAACTGGGGGAGGAGTCAGTGCGGTGGGTGGAACTCAGCGTGTGTGAGAGCAGATCTAGAAAGATAAAAACAACACAGATCACGCATGTCAAATGCAATTCTGTTATGTATGAATTCCAACCAAATCCAAGGGAAAAACGCCGCAGTCTGTTCCAACACAGTTATCCACCTATGTATTACCATGAACTGGTTTTCCTAAAAAATTAGAATCGAACTTCTATATATAATTCTCTACACTATACTACAGATTTTGGATGTAGCAAGTTAAAACAGTGCTCACACCCAAAGGAATAGTGAAGGAAGTGGAGCGACCCGTTCGGGGGGCCCAGTTGGTTCTAAAATGTCATGTGCTCTTATTGAGAAGAAGAAATAAATGTCCCGTGAGAAACCGTGAGGATTACAGTAATACCACAGTCTGGGATGTTGCATCATAATTCCTGTCATGTGCCACTAAATTCATACATCAGACTCAAACCTCCACCACCAAGTGCACTTGCTACACTTCCTTCTCCTATGAAGGTAGTGCATCCTGTACCACACAAGGCACCACATGATGGCGGGACATTACTGCCCTTCAGTGACTGGTTGCATTCGCATGCTCATATAGTCAGTGGAGAGGCCGGCCACTCGACCTGCACAGCATCGAGGCTTTACACATAACTAAGTACATAAACGATAAAGAGATTTAAACCAGAGTCTCCTGTGCCAAAATAGCATTTTGACCACCCGGAATTGTACAGATTATTACATAAACAGTTGTTGTAGATTGTAGTTTAAGGAAGCTGCAACCAACTCCTAAAGAGGAACAACAATGACACCCCATGGTCATGCATAGTACTGCATATTTTTTACTTCCACTTAGTTATAAATTATCCACTAGTTTTCTCTATTGTTTAGGAACTGGAACCTTAACCATGAAGTCCAGTATTCATTGCCAACGTTTTTGGTCAACAATGGACAATATCTGCAAAACTCTAAGTGTGATTTTGCATGTTATCACCCAAATTTCAGTACCAATTCTCTCTTCTGCTAATTTGTATGCACACATATCCACATTTAGCACATTTTTCCTAAAATGCATTTGCATTCACATTTCAAAAGCATAGCTGTGAGAACATTTTCTAATTAAGTACACATGGACACCACCTGTTTTCCTAAACCCAAATTGCTAAAATACATTTGCAAAACTTAAATAAAACTATTAAATCCTATTGTCTCAGCGGGTATGGATGACCCAAAGAAACAAATAAGCTGTGCAAGAAGAAAGTGTTGTGTATTTGACAGTGATGGAGTAACCCACATTCTCACAATTCACAATTCACTCAACCATCAGAACGTCAGACCCTCATCCCCCCTAGCCAACCCTCTCTGCCCATAGATACTACCCCATGGCTCAAGTCATCTCCAACCCCTACCTTGAACATGCTCAGTCACATACGCATCATAAGGTCAAACTGCAGGGATGACCGGCTCGCCGTCGAAGCCTCCCAAGATGCAGTGCGTCGACTTGAGCTCTGTTTCCAACACTATGTCTGACCCCATGCTGGAGATGAAGCCACATCAAACTCATAAAAAGATAGAGGGAAAGGGAGGGAAGGGGAAGCACACAGAGCTGAAATATTTCTACCGAAGGTTTTGCGAGTCATGTAGTTGATGACGTAATCACCCTTGGGTTGAGCATGAGGGTGGCTAGGCAGCAGGGAATTCCTGATTAAGCTTACGATCATAAAGTTTGTGTCCGTGTGATTTGCCTTTCACAACCACTCATCCGCACGTACACCCCACAAATTTAGTTAACAACAAAGTGCTTTTCTGGACACTGATACCACTGATACCCGAGTTATTACCTAAAATTTGGCAATTGATATCTTCTATAAACCGGCTATCACACCCTAAGCTACAAGTAATGTGTTTGCTAGATTTTGAATCTCAAGTTTTGCAGGATAAAATGCTATTTTCAGTTGAGAATACGGGGTATTGCAAAAATTGTAAAAAAACTGTAAAACTCTGAATACAAAGCCTGTTCTTAGTGATGTGATCTATATTTAATATTATCTTGGAAAATGGCTTGCGATATATATTACCGAATGTGTAAAACTGACAGCCCGATTTTTCAGTTGGAACGTTTATTTTACATTTGAATAATTTAGCAGGCACTTTTATCTGGAGTGATGTGCAGACGTGCCAGGGTAGAGATAGCAGGCACTTTTGTCTGGAGTGATGTGCAGACGTGCCAGGGTAGAGAACGTTGAAAATGTGTTCTTTACAGACCAAGGGTCAGTGTCCTATAGTTCAGTGCCACAAGAAGTGCTCAGTGCTCACAGTGCTACAGTGCTACAGTGCTCAACTAGGATTCTGATAGCAATACACAATCTACCTAATTCAGCACAACCACCCAGGTGCAATTCAAACAGCGACGCTGAAAAAACGCAGCTCAAGAGCCAGATTTACAACTACACAAAGCAAGCTCCACAATAAACAGCTCAATCCAAGAGCCAGATTTACAACTACACAAAGCAAGCTCCACAATAAACAGCTCAATCCAAGAGCCAGATTTACAACTACA
>JAOYSI010065090.1:0-17134 GCA_025775065.1 Hiodon alosoides | reverse complement strand
ACATACACCAGCAGAGTGAGAAACACACACACACACATACACCAGCAGAGTGAGAAACACACACACACACACACACACATACACCAGCAGAGTGAGAAAGACACACACACACACACACATACACCAGCAGAGTGAGAAACACACACACACATACACCAGCAGAGTGAGAAACACACACACATACACCAGCAGAGTGAGAAACACACACATACACCAGCAGAGTGAGAAACACACACACACGCACGCGCACACACAGCGTGCAGCAGGAGAAGCTAGTGAGGCTGTGATGACATATTTATCAGGCCGTCTGTTGTGCCCCCCGTGTGTGGCAGGTGGCGAAGGGGCATGGGGGAGCCAATGCCCACAAGCAGGTGGTGTACATGTGGGCAAAGAGTCTGGGAGGAGAAGCTGCTGTCAAACTGCTGAACAAGTTTGGGCTGCTGGAGACCGCCATTGACTTTGCAGCTGACAACTGGTAAGCCCATAGCGAGGAACTGCTCTGCCTTCTCAGCCGTTTTGGGTATTCTGAATGTTTCAAGAGCCACCTCCAGCAGATGCCATTCAGCAGGAAGAAAGGAAGAGCAACATACAAAATCCTAATGAGGGAATTTACAATGGCAGACAATTCGCTCCGAAATTAAATTCGCAAGGCCAGTGGTTTTAGGATTGAGCAAGTCATTTAAAATCCCGTAAAAGCAGCTTATCTGAAGCTGCGCCCTCGTTGTCATTTCAGTTCCTTCGACTTTGCCTTCGAGCTGGCGCGGCTGTCCATGAAACACAAGATTCCGGATGTTCACCTGAAGAACGCCATGTTCCTGGAGGATGAGGTAGCGCTCTCGCGCCGTCTCGCCGGGGTCCTCCGATCACCCTCATCCACCTTGTGAACAGTGAACAGACTGTTGATCCGTCTGGATCAAAGTCTTTGTCGTTCAGGTTAACGTGGCTGCTTACTGCCCCCCCCCCCCAGCAGATTTCTGCCCCCAGTCTCCTGTCTTTAAATGTCACAGGTTCATTATTAATCCTCTCATAAAACATTGAGCCGTGGCGATGTTTCGTTTTCAAGGGCAAGTTCTCGGAAGCGGAGACGGAGTTCATCAAAGCTGGGAAACCTAAAGAAGCCGTGCTGATGTAAGTACGCCGGAGCCCAAAGGAAATGGGACACCGAAATCGGGCCTCCTACATGCCAGGGAATTCTGTGCGCTTCACAGCTTCCTGAGTCTGATGGGGGGGGGGGAGGTAGTAAAATACGGGCCGTGCTAAGAAACCATCATTATACGAAATCATACCTTTGGGGTTTTTTCCATTTCTGAAAAGGTGTGCACTGAGGTCAACGTGTGTGTCCTGCAGGTATGTTCACAACCAGGACTGGGCTGGAGCCCAGAGGGTGGCGGAGGCCCACGACCCGGAAGGCGTGGCCGACGTGCTGGTCAGCCAGGCCAAGTTCTGCTTCGACCAAAAGGACTTTCAGAAAGCAGAGGCTTTCCTGCTGAGAGCCCAGAAGCCAGAGCTTGCCGTCAAGTACTACAAAGTAAGGACCACGTTCACACCTGGTCAGCAGAAGCTCTGTACCAATAGGTCACCGTCAGCCATTTTTTTGGCTGCAGACCACGCAGCTGGTAGGGGAGTCTCAGTGCCAATGGGAAGAGAGGCATATCCTTCTTGGTGGCACTGCCAGCCCGCTGAGTTTCTGGTTGGTGTTGAGCCAAGGAAAGCTCTGCCTATTTCTTGCCCCTGGCACCGCTCTGCTCTCTACAGGTCACAGTTGGCAAATTACATGATCTGGGTTCAAATGGAATTGACATTTTAGAGCTCAGTCTGCGCTTAGGTGAGCACCTTTACCAACTGAGCTGCTGGCGATGTAGCCAGGTTTATTTTGACTGGGTCTATACCTTCTATAGCTACTCTGTGTGTGTGTGTAAAGCCAGGATAGCCACATTGAGCTGGATTAATGTATACTTTTTTCATGTTCATGGCAATGGTTAGGGGCTACAATTACAAAAGAGTGTGTGAAAGGAAATGTCCTTCTAAACACAAAGTGTGGGATTTTCAGGGACACTGTGAATAACTTCTTGTGGGCAGGCATGGAGGTGGAGATTCCCATAAGACCCTGAGGGTCATGGTGTACCTTTGTTTTCTCAGGAGGCAGAGATGTGGAGTGATGCAATGCGGATTTGCAAAGAATACCTTCCCAGTAAGCTTGGGGTCCTCCAAGAGGAGTACGAGAAGGAAGCTTCCAAAAATGGGTCCCGGTGAGTTGGGGCTCCATCTCAGCAGGAAGCCATCCTTTAGCCACGTTAGCCGCTTCAGCTGTGTGGAAGGCTGACCGCTCGCGTTGTGGCAGCACGTAACCTGCTCACATTTAGACGGTTTGTTAAAACACGGCATCTTTTTAATCTCCAGTTAAACCCTGAATGAGACACCCCCACAGATTAGGCTCCTGTTCCTCATCGAAGGGATTTTGCATAGTCTTTAGTGCGCGAGAGTTTGTTTAGAGTATGTTTCAGCTCTTGCTTGGACTGTGCAGAGGTGCGGAGGGCATGGTGGAGCGTGCACGCGAGTGGGAGCAGTCGGGGGAGCATGCCCGGGCCGTGGAGTGCTACCTCAAGGTCCAGGATGCCTCCAACGTCCCTCTCCTGGAGAAGTGCTGGATGAAGGTACCTCAGCAGCCCTTCCTGGCTGGGTTTTGCACGTCTTCCCCTCGAGTTGCTTAACGGCAGAGCGCAAGGCTCTTTCAGGTCCGATGCTGTGTAGAGGCTCTCAGATTCAGACCACGCTAATCCTGGCGTGGATAAATGTGGACAGCAGGTGGCGTAAGCAGTCAAGGCATGGCAGTCCTGACCAGAAAGATGTCGATTTCGGTCGCTGCTGTTGAACCCTTCAGCAAGACACTCGTTTCTACAGCTGGATATTTACGATGATTTGCCGCCGTAAATATCCAGCTGTAGAAACGGGGAAAGTCTACCATTGAAAACCTTGCAACAGCTCAGGATTAAGGCATCTGCTAAGCGGATAAATAACGCAACAGTATAAAGGTGGTCTCCTTTCATCCCCCTCCAGGCAGCTGAGCTGGCCGTCAAGTTCCTCACCCAGGAGAAAGCATTGGCCGTGATCCAGACCGTGGGGCCAAGGCTTATCCAGCTGAGAAAGTTCAGTGCGGTGGGTGCTCTGTAATGGTCTGTAATGCTGTATAATGACTCCTCTGCAGCTTTATGACAAGTTTGTGAACCTCCACTGCAAAGTCTACGCATGACAGGATCTCGACATTGGAGGACAATTGGCAGGAAAGGAAAAGGGGTTTTAACAACTTAGCTCTGTTATGTCTCATGTTAGAAAGACTGATATTGTTATAAACAAGGGGTTATGTTCATATACTGTGAAGGAAACGTTTTAGTGCTGAGCTTTCATGTAACAAAAGGAGAGGTGGAGGTTCTGGTTTGTGGAACTTCTAATTCTAAAGCTGTTGTTCATGCCCATTCGTGTTTAAAATGGGTTTAGGCTGCCGAGTTGTACCTCAACCTGGACCTCATAAAGGAAGCCATAGACTCATTCATCGAGGGTGAAGAATGGAACAAAGCCAAGAGGGTGGCTAAAGAGCTGGATCCCAGGTGAGCCTCACAGGTCAGACATGCCTGGGCGGGCGTAAGCCTGAAAGCAGGAGCCAATCACCACCTTCCCTCTGAGGAACCCCTGCGCCAAGGTGGGCGCCGTGCACAAGTTGATGACATCACCTGAAGCTCTCTGGCTTGAGTGTTCAGAGTTGTTTTTTCCAACAAACACCTAAGTTCTTCTGAATGTGTCACTGTCAGCTCCGATTACTTTGACAACCGTCTTCGGAAGCGTTCCTTTCTCCTTGAAAGGCTGTCAGGATTCCCACTTTGGAGGCATCACTTAACAGACTGCCTGTGAATCCCCAGTGTCAGGTTGCTGTGAGAACTGGCCTTTGGACATTCTCTTTCGGAAGAGAGTGTGTGACACCAGGTTTCAGTCAAATCTGTTGAACTTACCTTAGGGTAACCAGCAGCAGGAGCACCAAGTTGCCTTACTTCCATAAGTCTTCAATCAGTAGAATCTAATGAGCTCATTTTTTTACTCCTCAATTCAAATTCTCTCCCCACCTTGCCATGCAGAAGAGTCACCGACTGAGGACTGAGGGTTTGTTTGTTTTATTCTGCGATAGTACAACGGCAGTCAGCCCGTCACATTGTGCTGACACATAGGCAGAAGGCTTTCACAGTGTTTCCAGTGGTGCTGAGTGGGCGACAGTTTTCTCACTGTTCTCAAGTGAACGAATCCTGCTGTGTACCACTCATCTGGTAGAATATATTAATAAAACAGAAATGAACCTTGTGAGAAGCAATTTGTCTCACCAAGAGAACCTCCTTCTTCGTGGGGATTGACGAATGAAGGAACCTTTATGTGGACTCAAAGCTATCAAAACTATTAAAACGTTTACTCACACACGTATAAACGTGTGCACGTCACTCTGAGCCTGTGCGGTCAACCCTGAATGTGTTTTCTCCTGAAGGCTGTCCATTCTGTGTCAATGAGCCTCGTCTCTTTTCTTGTAGGTTTGAAGATTACGTGGATCAGAAGTACAAACAGCACTTGAAAAACCAGGGCAAAGTCGACTCAGTAAGTGCATATCTATAATGGCTGATCTTCAGTGGTAAAAAATAATGCAGTGTTAATTATTTTAAGGGTTAAAACTGAAAATTCATAATTCATACTGTGGACAGGCGATTACTGGGCAGATTTTTTGAAAAACACATATCCCATGATGCATTGTAAATTGCTGCATTGAAGGCCGCAGGTGAGTGAATGAGAACAGGAAGCGAGAGGCAGCAGCATTGTCCCTCTGTCTTTAAACAGATGGTGAGTCTTCAGCAGGTGACCTCAAGTAGTCAACCTGGTACTAGGAAGTATTACATCTGCCGTCAGTGACGTTTTTCCACTGGTGGACACTGCTCCTCGCTTCCTGTGTAAAAACATCCCCTGTTAATGCCTGCTTTGCCTGTTAATGTCTCTACAGCTGGTCGGAGTGGATGTCATGGCGGCGCTGGACATGTACGCCGAAAGAGGCCAGTGGGAGAAGTGCATTGAGACGGCTTCTAAGCAGGTACCGTCTTCCTTCGGGACACGTTCATCTTCTGGTTTTCGACGCGTCTGTGTCTTCGTGCAGCCTCACCGCTCCGGCTTTGTCTCCCCTGATAGAACTTCAAGGTTCTTCACAAGTACATTGCCCTGTACGCCACCCACCTGATCAAGGAGGGCAAGTCGGAGAGAGTCCTGAGCCTTTACTCGCAGCATGGAGTCCCTGCCAACCCCCAGGTGCGTTCCCCAGTTTCAGAGACTGTCAGAGTGGGGCTCGCCGTGGCAACGTAATTCGTATGATGAGATGAGGTAGGTGAAGAGAGTGATGATACCAGACCGCTCCTGTGTACCTTCTAGAACTTCAATATCTACAAGCGGATGTTCCTGGGCCTGCTGAACCTTCCGGACAGAGACACTGCGGACGCTTATCGCATGTGGGCTGACCTGCGTAACGCCATGCAGCTGCTGGTGAGTGAGGGGGGTGTGGTAGCTGACCTGCGTAACGCCATGCAGCTGCTGGTGAGTGATGGGGGGGGTGTGGTAGCTGACCTGTGTAAAGCCATGCTGCAGTGGGTGAGTGATGGGGGGGTGTGGTAGCAGACCTGTGTAACGCTATGCAGCTGCTGATGAGTGATGGGGGGGTGTGGTAGCAGACCTATGTAAAGCCATGCTGCAGTGGGTGAGTGATGGGGGATGGGGGGGGTGTGTGGTAGCAGACCTGTGTAACGCCATGCTGCAGTGGGTGAGTGAGGTGGGGGTGGCAGTGGTGTCACTCGCTCACGTCCCTCTTTCTGTGCGCAGTGCGAGAACCTGGTGAAGTCTTCCGAGGCCAACTCTCCCGCCCACGAGGAGTTTGAGCAGATGCTGCTGATCGCCCACTACTACGCCACCCGCTCAGCCGCCAGGGGGGCCGACCAACTGGTGGGTGTCAGATGTGCGCTGGCGAGCCCCGCGGTACTGTGCGGGAGCACCGCGCCTGTCCGCGGTATCTTTTCTGCCTACGAGCCGGAGAGGCCCCACGTTCAAACTCCTGACCTGAGCCCAAACCCTCTGCTTTACAGAACACGGTGGCAGCTAAGCTGTCGATCTCCTTGCTGCGACACACGGAGCTCATCCCAGCTGACAAAGCCTTTTACGAGGCAGGACAGGCTGCCAGGGTACGTGAGTGCAGGGCACTCTGGATCTCACCCTGGATCTCCTCCAGGGAGTTTTATCCATCCTTACAGAGGCCCTTGGCTCACCGGCAGACATCAGCAAGATAATTATGCAGATGGTAGCAGATGTTCCACAAACAACCATGTAATGTCTCTCATAGAGGACAAAAAAACAAAAAAAGCTATTTAAGATCAACGTTTAATTCAGTAGTATTATTTTTATGGATGAATATTTAAGTTACAGCTGTAAGTAAGGTTTTTTTAAAGCTGTAAATGTTGCGTTAATGACTGCTCTGGTTTTTTGTTCACAGGGTGCTGGTTGGGAAAATATGGCGTTCATTTTTCTAAACCGTTTCCTAGATCTGAGTGATGTAAGTCAAAGATAATTTACTACCTAGCCCGCCTGCTTAGGTAATCAATTTTTGTTTAAAGATTTACCCTTCCTCAAGCTGATGCAAAAGTCAAAATAATAACAATGTTTTCTATAAAATCATTGGATAGCAACATGCTTTTCTATCCTTTCATGTATTTTTTTTTTGTTTCGTAATATATATATATATTTTTTTTCAATAACAATACAATTTATAGAATGTGTTAATGTGATCTACATATATATGTGTGTGTGTGTGTGTATGCATGTATTTGTTTATTTATTTACATATTGCCATATGTACAGGTAGATGCGTCTGTGTGAGTAAAAAAAGGCTTTTGTTTGACTATAGACTTTCTTATATTTTGTGGGTTTCACAGGGGATAGACGAAGGCAACCTGGATGCTCTTGATCACACAGACTTCCAGGACACAGATATCCCCTTTGAGGTTCCACTACCTGCCAAGCAGCATGTTATTGTGAGTCCCGATTAAATACATTTTTGCACCCTACTTGTGACGGTGCAGATTGCTAGCGAGTGTTGATTGACTTGGATATTGACTTTCAGAACGACAATGCGACTGCAACTGCATCTGTGGGTTTGCTGGTTCGTCCTCCCGTTTGTGGGCTCAGTACTGCTTTGCGGTTTGGCTTTTATCCCTCTGCTGCCTTGCTGGCTTTCTCTCTACATGACCTGGAGTTACCACGGTGACAGGCGAGGTTGGGGGAGTTGTAAAGTGTTTACGGTCCCCGGCCACAGGAGGAAAAACGGGAAGAGGTTCGGGACTGGGTGCTGACGGTGTCCATGGACCAGCGGGTGGATCAGGTGCTGCCCAGAGACGAGCGGGACGTGTACGAGGCCTCCCTGCTGGCCCCCAGCACAGGGATCCGGTCCCTTCCCTGCATCATCACAGGTAGCCCCGCCCAGACGTTGCCTCGGTTTCCTGTGTAGCGCAATGGGGAGGACACGCAGGGCCTTGGCAAGCATACTCAACAACAGCACAGGGCTCGCCCATACTGCAGACAACAGGACTCTGTCTCACCAGAAGAGAGTTCTCGAGAACCAGAGACATGCCACGCCGACTCTCTCCATCTCAAACCATCTTCCCTACTCCCCAGCCGCCCCGTTGACAATGATCAACTTTTCTGGCTGAAATTGATCAATTTAGCCACGGAAGAAAAAAGACATGAAAGAACTGCACAGATCAAATGTGGTTTCCTCCAGGATTTGGGAGATGTGGGAGATTAGAATCTGATCTGCTTCTGCCGATGAGACGTGTTGTGTTCAGGGAGGCGGTTAGCAGAGGAGCGAGCCATTTGAAGTCTGGTAATTGGTTCTCAGGCTTTTGTGTGAATTAAATAATCATGAAACCTCTTTTCCATGGAACACAGGCTACCCGGTCCTCCGGAATAAGGTCGAGTTCAAAAGACCCGGGATGTGGGCAAACAAGGACGACTGGAATAAGTTCCTAATGGCCACCAAGGTTTGATTTTGTCGTATCTCCCCCGAGTCTCTGTGTCTGTTATTGCAGTTATTGGTCTGTACCCCACATTAATCCAAGTATCAGCCGGTTAAAAAATGTTCCATAACGCTGCCGCCGCCTTGTGATTTTTTTTTAATTAGAGAAGAAACGGAGAACAAAATTTTACCAGCTCCTCAACTGCTTTTGCGTCGTGCTTGAATATTGATATTTCACTTGCATCAGTAAATGGAGTTAACTTGTAAAATGTCAGTCAAACTATTTTAGTTCAGGTTCTCGTCATTTCTGTCTGACCGTAACAGAGCTGGAGCAGTACGAGTGTGAAAAGCAGTTGTGCAGATGGGTTTATTTGGTGTGTACAGGCATGGGACACAGGGTGTTCCCGTTTGTGGGTCAGTTTTTTGGGTCCGGACATGGACATGTGTGTAATGGGAGATGATGTTGTCATAGTTGACACATTGTGACACTGGTGTGGGCTGTAGAGGCTAACGCATCCAACTTCACCAGTTTCCTAGTGCTTGTGTTGGCTATTTAAATTCAATAGTAGCCAGTTGCTAAAGTCAGTGATCTTCAAACTGGCCTTTACATTTCTTTGCTCATCACTATAATTGAGGCAGTTTCTGTTTTTTATTTTTAAGTGTTTTACACTTAAATGTTCTTAATCCACTAAATTGAATTTACTTTATAATTAATTTGCCACTTAGGCTGGGACCCAATAAAATCTTCGACAACCCACTAATTGCATTTGATAAAACTGTATTTATTCCTGTTTTCGTCTTAAACAGGAATCTTATTTTTTTCTACTGATAAAAAGAAAAAGCTATTAATTAGAGTTATGTGAAGTGCAATTAGCATGTAATTCTGTTTCGGTCCCAGCCATATATTGTATATCAGGTCTAAATGCCTTCAGGTCTAAATACAAAAACTCCAACACTCAGGGCTACCAAAGCCTTTACAGCATCTGGAGAATAGTTTTTGAAATGACCAAATCAATGAATTGCACTCGATTGTTGACAGAAATTTAGCTAGCACTTAAATTATATAAAAAGATTTCCTAAGAGAGGAAAATAAATGACATTGATTTTACTATTAAACTTCAAACAGATCAATAACCGCATCAATTAATTTCCCTCTTTCTTTTGGAATAGTTTGGTAGGGGTGATTTGTTTGCCCGCTGAATTACTGCTTGTGTTCATGTTGTTTAGATTTCCCGACTGTTGATTGGTTGATTTTTGTGTCCGTCTCCCAGACCACTCACAGCCCGGAGTGCCAGGATGTCCTGAAGTTTGTGAGTCAGTGGTGTGGCGGACTCCCCACAGCTGGCTTCTCCTTCCAATGAGTTTGTGAGGAAGTCACAAACAGTGTTTAGTTCTTACAGTGCCGACATTGTGAACATTATATCTACTTTAACACCCTGCTCTAACCCTTTCTGTTTTGTTCGTATTTTGTAAGATTCATGTGAATAGAATTGGGGGGGGAAATGCATTAGATTAAATTGAGCTCCATATACGCAAATGAAATGCAAAAACAACCTAAAACATCTGTTTATAGTAACTTTGTCATTTTTTTGACTGTGTTTGATATATATGTGTCTAAGCTACTTCTTTCACAGCACAGTATGGTATACCGAATAAAAAGTCCTAACAACATAATGTCAACGTTTTCTATGCAATCACTGTTTATTCATTTGCCAACTTTCTTGAGGTCTCCTTCAGGAAGAGATAGACATGTTCCGTCAAGTGAAGAACTGAGCTCCCCTGGGAACATAATATTCTCTGACACTACTTAAATGGTTTGAATTTATTCCTTGTGTTTATCACAAGCCCTAGGACTTTTTTTGTTTGTTTGTTTTACAGTGTTACAGACTTCCATTTATTAGCCAAAGCATACAACAGCATTCTTAGAGCATGTGCCCCCATTGAGACTCGGAGCCATAACCTCTTGGTCATAAAATCAGTCCCCAGATGATTTTGCCATACTGGTTATTGGTTTGGAGCTGATGGTGTTGTCTGCTCTGTTTTACAATTCACGTGCAGTCTCCGGCAGTATCTCCAGATTATTCGCCACGCCCACACTGCGGTCGGCGGTCTCCCGATAATCTAACATGCCCACACTGCGGTCGGCGGTTTCTCCAGATAATCCACCATTTTCGTACACAGAAGGGAGATGGAAACACGGGGGCATGCAGTATGTGCGAAATATGACATGGTGTATGGGGCTGCCACAAATGGGTAACTGGTACATGAAACACGGGAACGATCTTCCCACGCTACAGCTCTTTGTGTTTGAAGGCTGCATCTTGCCATTAGAAACTGTCAAGCTTTGCAGAAAAACGATCGAAACGGGGCGTGTGGAACTTCTCTGAGGTGCCTTCAGCATAACCCCAGCCAAAACATTTTGAAGTGGAGTTTAGACGGTATTTGTTTGCTTACTACTTGAATTTCAAAAGTCAAAATAAACAACAATATGTTTAAAATAGAAAATAATTTATACATTCAATGTTTGGGAGATATAATTCAGACTGCTAATGTTTGCAGAAGCTAATTCTAAGGTAATTGGAATGCTACGGTGTGAATATATTTTACATTGTTTTTTCCCCCGCCCTACGTTTTCACATTTCTATCCAGAACTGTATAACATTCTAACTGCCGGTTAATTAAAGTTGAATAGATACCCCGAAATACAACCAATAGGCTATAAGATGACACATTTATTCGCCCTGGCCCCAGCTTTTGACATCAGGCAAACGCACTAGTTGGTTGGAAGATTTCGAACAGTGGGCTCTATTCAGTAAGTGTCCGAGAAATATCGTTATAATGACCAGATTCAATAACTATTTGTGATTAATACTCGGAGTCTGTATGTTCTGAACACTGAGTGTCGTCATGTCAAATTGCGACCGATTTCCACAATCCGACAAATCCTAAAAAAACGACAGTTTCCCAATTTACATATCACTGCCTATATAAAAGAATATATAAAGCGATTCATCATCAACATTTCAGTTCAAAGTAGGATTGTTTTTTCAGTCGAGTTACCACTAGATTCAATGCAGCTGTTCTTAAACCGGACTAAACCCGGACGGGCTGCAGAGTTGGCAGAGGATACCAAATTTATCTAAATTGAATTTCCATTTGAATCAATTTCCCCCAATTAACTACAGGTAGCTTTTTTTTTTTGTGTTCATTTTTACAGTTCATTCAAAAAGGGCAATAACAACAAGGTTTTCGATTTCCCCAATTACATCTATGTATGTGGTATTTCCCCCATTAAAGTTATTACATTAGTTAAATAATAAATGTCATTATATACTACGCGCCATATAATATTTTTAAAATGACATTCGGTAGATTCACAATATTAACACATAACCAATCGTGTAGGCTACATATATCAAAAATCGATTAGTAAATCGGTTGGAGAAAGATAAATGATTCAAGAATTATGTTAAATAATAGGCACATTATTTAACGTTAAACGTATTACATAGGCTATGTCCATGTGCTATAGTATCCTATATATGGTATAGAAAAATCGTACTACTCTTAATAAAAATCACTCACGTATACAATATCCTTTTTTCTACCGATTTTAACAGTTTGTAAAGTGTTTTCATGCAACTGGCATTTTTCAATAAAAGTGCATTTTGCCGGGAAAGGTCGTGGGTGAACATTACAAGATCAGTAACCTTGGACTTAACCAATTTTTAAATCGTTTTCTCATGAATTAGTTTCACACTTTCCTGTCATGGGAATGCAAATGTTTAATAAACAGGAATCAAACGCCTCCCGGTAATTTTGTAATGGCCTACAGAAGAGAAATACTGTAATATTTATGAAACACCGTAAGTTTAGGCTTGGAATCTTCTAATATTTTTCAATTAGGCTGTACTTTAAGTGTAGATCTCTATTAAATATGTTTACTTTCTGTTTGAATGTTGGGGATTTTAACTGCACTAAATGCACTGCTTATACGCTTCATACTTTAATCTCAGTACAAACGTAAACATAAAACAAAAAAGCAAACATTAAAAAATACTAACTACAAAATGGCAGGTGCCGCTTGGAAAACAGTACCGCCATGTGGACAATGTTCGAAATGGTCAAAAGATGTTTAGGATTTAAAATATCAAAGTATTAACCAATGATAATTGGTTGACTGTTGACTGAACTCTTGACTGAAGCGTTTGCTAGAGTATACCCGATCAAAATGAATTGACACACAAATGCGCTATAACCTAAATTAAAAGATCCTATAAATCTGAAACAGATTGACCTTTTAACTACAGAGAATTTCATACTCAGTGTCACAGCAGCAGGCTAGTGTTGTGTTGTTGGCTTTGGGACTAAATGCTATGGTACCACTGGTTTGTGAGCGAGTGGTTTTGTTTGTTGGTTTGTTTGGGTTGCAGGAATCAATGGCCTGAAATGAAAGGTGCCAGATATCAAACCTGGGTGGTGATGGGAGGTGAGCAGAGAGCCTGGATCTGCTAAAGTTTGATCTTGTGCAGGGTTTTGATCCTGGCCCTGGGTAGCATGCACATTTCTCTTCAAGACAAGAAATATGCGGCCTTTTGTTTAATGTGAAATTTCAGCTGCTTCTCTGTAATCATTTTTTCTCAGCTGGTTGCTGGAGTTTTGAGCTTAAGACGTAACTGATGAGGGGAAAAGAAGAACACACTTTATAAATCACTATAGAAGATACGGGCACCATTAAGGTTGATTCAGGACAATGCCTTCGCGCAGGGCCTGCTGTTGTGTCAGTTTTACCCAGAGGAGATAAAACGCACTTTTTAGTCAAAGGTAAATATATACTGGTTTACACGTCTGGTTCTGTGAGAGATCCATTTCTCGCATCTTAACTTTGTTTTCAACGCAGTTTGTAACTGCTTTCAGTTTAAATGCTTTTCATTATATTTAGATGAATTCATGGGGGATAAAACAATATTTCTACAGGACAGGGAAAGTACCCTCTTCTCATTGCTTAGAACGTCTGGTTTCCTGTGGACTTTGAGGGCGAGGACGAGTGTGGATGCATGAAAGATGGAGAAGCCTGGCTTGTGTGTGTCGCTCAGCCAGTTCCGCTCCTTGACATGAATAAGGTCAATGGATGAGAGGCAGAGGAGTCTTACCCCACAGTATGGGATTTTTCAACCTCCAACAAAGGAAATTGAAGACATTGACAAGGTTGTTCAAGGTTGTGCCTTCATCCATCTGTTAACAATTTTTTTTTAGAAATATCCCACATTAGACATAATGTCATATTTACGTATTTGCCACTTGGCCTTGTTTTAATTGAACCAAAGTCTTCCTAGTAATGTCTTGTACAAAGTACCTTGGCTCAAGACTTTACTTATTTTTACTAATTTTTCCTGCTAAATCTCATTGCTTTCCTGAATCCAAAGTGTCCTGCTCTTTGAGTAGTTCGTGTGCAGTTTAAGTAGGATGCATAAAATACTGGCGTATTCCCCAATGCGCTTTTCCCATTTTATATTATTTTATAACCAGTCAAGTGTTAACCAATGCAACCGCCAAGTGTTCCAATAATCGAAATGTATTTATTTGTCAAACGAGTATGTCATTTTAATTTAATTAATTTAATTATTCAGTTCAACCGCCGAATTTAGAGTTGACTAAAATTCCGACTACGCGGTGCTTTACTTTTCATTCCTCGGATTTATGAAGATAGTAGTTAAGTACCAGTCCTCACGTCATTTTGAATCAGCACCTACGCTCTTGTCCCGCACTGAGATTGAGTTTAGTGAAGGGCGGACATGGTTTGTGACGCGACTGATTTTAACTGAGGTAAGTAGCCTACGACGATGACATTTATTGAGTATTCTGTTAGACGATCGAATCATTGTAAATAAAATATATTATATCATATCATTTTTGAAGTGCTTGTACTTTCCCCAGCTAATCGGCTGTTTTACTTTATTTATTTTACTCCTGTAAATAGCTCCTGAATTATACATGGCTTTTCATCATGAGGGTAGTTCTGTTACCACTATGTAAATATATTATGGTAATTCGCCTATTCGAACATCTAATATGGCTTCTTTAATATAGTATAACATATAGTAGTAGTAACAGTTTAGTACACCATAACAAAATATAGCTTACGTGTACAATTTTAGAAATCTAAATAGGCCAAATTCATGCGTGCGACGTTTTATTGCTCTGCAGGGACAAATACATCTCCAGAAGATGCAATAGTGTATATTCTATGACGACTCATTATGTTGTTCGCAACAAATCAAGGTATGCTTAATAAAAAGGGTGGTCATATTTTAATATCGTGTTACGACCCAAGGGTAGACGACTAAGACGTTGTAAGGTAAGATACCTGTGAGAATTGGCTAATTTCCCTGATTTATATAGAAGCAATTAACTTTCTGTGACTTTTCAGTAGCTTACTTATTTACTGTACAATTTTTAAGTATATTTTAAATTCCGCTGTTTAATCTGAAACATGCAAGGAATGTAAACGTGTGTATAAGCAACAACACCAACAACAACAATAATAAAACCATCAAAAAAAAAAAAACACACACACACACACAGAATATATTAAGTATTCGACAAGGGTGCATACTCAAAAAATGTAATTGACCAACATTTATTTTAAAAAATTAGATTTTTAGAAATTAGAAATTTCTTAATGAATTTTAATTGAAAAGAATTTTACTGGCTGCGTGTACTATCGAAATCGTTACCCCATAGTCGTATTTTTCTAAATCTACTCATGACCTTGAAACCAACTACGGAAATAATTGACGGCGTCTAATTACACTAAACACTTGTCAGTCTGTATCGCGCGAATATATAATCGTTGCTTTCAGAAAGCCTTTTAAATTAGCGGAGTTTAATAATGCGTTTCTCTGCCAAAGAACTACCGCGCATACTTGGATGGGGGCGATATTCATATTTATTTTTGAATTAGGTCATATAGTGCCGAAATACTGCATCTTTTCGGACTGATTCTTTATTCGCTTGAATTTTGTTTTTCAGAAAGTTTATTTTTTATAAACAGTCTAATTTCTGGTGCTGCAAAGAACTCTTTGCCCCCCACGTTCCCATTAAGCAGACCCAGCTTTTTAAATGGACTAACGCTTTTTTAAACAAAATATTGCAGAATTTATTTTTGAAACATTCGAAATTAGAGCTGATTTAACAAATATATATTGATATACAATTAGACTCGTGTTGTTCAGAGTAGGCCTTTGAAGTTATAAAAGTTATAAAACCGCTTTATGAATCAGTTTTACATATTAAGACATTGACAGGCGAGCCACTTACAAGACTTTTTTTTTTTTTGCAGCCTTTTTTAAAATTGGTGAATCTGTAAATAGACAATCTGTACCAGAACATATTGCAAATACGAAAACGATTAATTGAATATACAGGATGAATTTCCAATAAATCTAGTTTAAATAATTACATATCGCTGAATTATGTAGTGTTCTAATGGACGGTAGCTGTTGTAATTTCCGTTTAAATTGTGGTACCTCTTTTTACATCGCATCCAATACGTTATTATTATTTTTCATGTTACATGTTACGTTGTTTGAACAAATCCATCCTTTCTATTTCTAAAAACTTGACGCCTGTTTAACAGGAAAAGCACTTGCCTATTTCAGCCTATAACAAAGACTGAAACATAGATGGTTGCACACAATGGATATAGACTACTCTTCCAAGTACATTAAATTCAGTTGAAATAATATTCTTAAAACTACCCTTTTAAGTATTTAGATTTTTTATTGCAAAACAATTGTTTACAATGACCATCTGGAGAGGAAAAAAAACATAACAATTCAAAATACACTGAAAACTTTGCAATAAGACCAATACAACTGTCCAGCAAAAGTGTAGCTACCTTCTGAAGGCCCGGGTGCAATTAAATAATCGATAGCGCCGACGTGGTGGCATTAGACTATTCCGCAAGATGATTCTTGAACCGCTTACATAAAAGAGAATCCCCGTAGACTAATACATTCGTGGTAATTTGGCATTCCTTTGCTAGGCCTCAAAGACGTAAACGGTCAGTTTATCATTTCGGTTAAACTGCGAATGTACAACCTTTGCTTCGGCACGCACGTTCTCACCCCCGCCTCGAGTATCGGGGTAGGAAAATATGTTATTTAGCCGAATAATTATAAATACACATTCTTATGTTAGATAAGTCTTACATCATGGTAATGGCATATTTCATTATTATATGACATTGTAAGTTTTGTGCGTATGTTTTAGCCGGTTTATTTGGTTTTCTCATAAATGGCGTACTCTCACCACTGACTTCCATTCCGGTAGTCTCCCACTGCTTTATTTACTAACTGACTTTACTAACTGTTCCAATGGTCTGATAATAGCGAGCTCGTTTTCTATTGCTAATTGACGACCCTTTTAAATGATCTGCATTTAGCGTTTTTTTTGTTTGACACAGGCGTACGACGTTCGTTTTCCAAAAGAGATTTTCCATTTTAAGAAGGCCTATAGTTCAGTTTACAATTATATTTCGCACTATCTTTACAGTTTCCCACTGAGAGGAAGTGTTGTTCACAACAAGATTCTGAAACGAAAGCTTTGATTATGGGCTAGACCTTTAGCCTGTAAGAAGGTAGGCTCCGTTGCTGCGACAGGAGTAATATTAAATGAATTCTTAAGGTTTTAAATAATGTATTTTTTTCAGGAATAGCGTTTTCACGCGAAATGTTAAGAACGTTTCATCGCGACGATATTTGCCCTCTCTCTTGGCATTCACCGCGTGCCTTAATTGTCTGGACATTAAAAATCAAGGTCCGCTGTGAACACGAAGAGAGGCAGGCCCGTTTTTGTGCTTGTCCCGGACCGCTCCGTCTG
The DNA here is from genome assembly GCA_025775065.1 of Hiodon alosoides. Classification (NCBI taxonomy): domain Eukaryota; kingdom Metazoa; phylum Chordata; class Actinopteri; order Hiodontiformes; family Hiodontidae; genus Hiodon; species Hiodon alosoides. Next base: position 177 of record JAOYSI010065090.1, on the reverse strand, counting down.
CCATCGCAGCAACGGCAGGAATGATGCTGTGCGTGTGGTAGGGGCAAGTGCTGCCTCCTTTAAGCTGCAATCTTGCACCAAAATGTCCACGTCCTCCTCCGTTTGGCAGCGCTTCAATATTCCATAATGCAAATGCGTTTGTTACCAATAACAACAATAATAATAATAATTGCTAAT
>JAOYSI010065059.1:11697-23183 GCA_025775065.1 Hiodon alosoides | reverse complement strand
ACCACACTGCGTCCCTCCTCCCTTCACACCGCACTGTGTCCCTCCTACCTTAACACCGCACTGCGTCCCTCCTACCTTACCACCGCACTGCGTCCCTCCTACCTTACCACCACACTGTGTCCCTCCTACCTTAACACTGCACTGTGTCCCTCCTACCTTACCACCGCACTGTGTCCCTCCTACCTTACCACCGCACTGTGTCCCTCCTGCCTTAACACTGCACTGTGTCCCTCCTACCTTAACACCGCACTGTGTCCCTCCTACCTTAACACCGCACTGCGTCCCTCCTACCTTACCACCACACTGTGTCCCTCCTACCTTAACACCGCACTGCGTCCCTCCTACCTTAACACCACTATAGGCAAAAGGACATCTCTGGCTGTTTGCCTCCAGTTCCCTTGGAACGGCCCGAATGGGGGGATGGTTTGGTTAAGAGCTTTGGTTAAATAGGGGGTAAGGGTATACAACTTTGTGACAACAGATGTTGGTTTAACAGCACCACTTCCTTTCAGAACGAGAGAAAGGGAGAGCCCCTCCCCTCCACATACAACATCCATTCAGGCGTTCCCGATTCTCTCACATCCCAGTAATGCCTCATACACGGCTCAATGTAACCAATCGCATCATTGCTTGATGTGTGACCTCAGCCCTCCCCTAGATAAAACACGGCTTCTGCCTAACGGCAAGACCTGTGACTTCAACACTATATTAGAACCCACTGGGACAGAACAGGGCTTGTATAAATGATCTTTTTTTAAGTTTATTTTTAGGAGACTGGCTTTTCGAACGGCCGACAGTGAACAAGCTACAGGGAATGATGTACAATATAGCTGTTGTTGTCGTTTTTAGTACTGCTCTGCACAAGATTCAATCACGTAACTCCTTACATCTCCACATTAATGCCGACTCCTCAAGTATGTACAACAGTGTCAAGAATAAACAAACAAACAAACCACATTGATTAGAATGTCAAGAAAAACCCGAGGATTGTTCCAGAAATCGACAGAGTAGAGACATAACCTTCACTGAACAAACTTGCTTTCCACACTGCTACCAGGGCATGCCTAAATAGTTATGTCGCTTGGATTTCAGGGCATGAACATTTTTTAGAGAAAATTATATTGTCTTAGTTTTCTCATTGCAAAATGTGTGGATTTAAACCGTAAAACAAATTAAGTGTAAATATTGGATATTTTTAAATGCATGGTTATGAATTATGCTTTACATTAATCATGAGTGGAATCATCAGACTGAACATATTAACGTTCCACTCATTGTTCAAAATAATATTTGCATATGAGGTAACCAGGAGGGTACTAAATCCATGAACCTATTAGCAATCGCTAATTGCTACTTTTTGTGCCAGTTTTATCCAATAGAAAATAAACTTCACAAACAAAACCATGTTGTTGCCAGTGTTTTGGACATAAGTGCATAATGGAAATCTTTCCCCCATTAACTAAAGGTGGTCATAGTTCAAATCTTGTTGTGTTTGGAGAGCACACTCTCAGCAATCCCCCATTTTCCAGCAACATATACGGCATTATTTTGCGCTTGAGTCAAGCGGTAGCGCGGGAAGTTGCGCTTGGATTGTTTCTGTCCGATTTAGGGGTATTATTTAACGTAACCGCCGGGAACTGTCTTTTGAAGCGCTACCTACGCCAGGCGAGGTTTAGGGGGTCATTGTTGAGCGGGTCAATTAAAAAACTATCAGGGCAGTGTTGTTATCAGTTAGTCTCCGTCTCAGCTATTTTGACTAGCTGTTGCGTGTCATTTTCAAGCTGTCACACAACTCACATTACAAAAAAGTACACATAACAGCAACACTTTTGTATTTATAAATTAAACGTTATCAGGATACGCGTAGAAAACCACCTTTATAACATGGGGGTCAATGCCACAAAAGTATATTAATTATTATTGTATGGAATAAAATAAAATGTTGCATTGAATGCAATTAAAAATACATAAATCATCAACTGAAATAACTTACATTCGCTCCCAAATTTTGTTCAAGTGCAGTTAATTTGCTACAATTCCATTCGCCACCATTTTCATCAGTTCGACTTTCATCAATTTGAGCGACACATGCACAATCTGTCAATCATATGACCCGCCCACCGATGGTTCAATTTTATTTTCCTGAGGCCTCTCAACCAATCACAATCCTTCACTTAAAATTCCATGCGCTCTTGTGTGCAGATAATTTTCTGTAGTCACTGAGGGCTAAATGCATCCGGAGAAGTGAGTGAGGAGGAGCTACAGCTCGCTAGCTAGCTGGTTATATCTGTGGTACTTCTCACTATCTGGCTAAATACAACATTGCCTGCCCTTCAGGTCAATGGCGAATGCCAGGGAAGCTTGTAATAACTTATTATAGAAACAGACAGTTGTAATAAAACCCTTAGCACTCATGTCAAGATTAAAAAGGTTTAACGTTAAAAAACTTTGTTCTCTGGGCTAGGATACCAGCGCATTGCGACCAAAAAGCTTTCAGGGTGACCACCATAACCAGACATAACCCACAATCACATTATATGCACAAAGTGCGCTCTACGGAGAGCACAGGTAAATTGTGTGGCATTCTAGGGGTCAGTATATTGCTGCAGTGTCCCGTCCAGTTAACAAATTACAGTTATGGATAAAGGGGAAATTTGTTTAACAACCTGTGTAATTGTGGGAATGGAAGTGTAACTGCTTTGCTTGCATCTCCGAACGTGCTGGTCATCTTTATAACTAAGATTCCTTGGTAGCCTGTCAAGTCTGGCAGATTGAAGAAGTTCGGATGCTTCCTAGTATGGAATCATACGATTCACAGAAATTAATAGTAAAAAAGAACCACTTGTTCACAAACTGCATATCACTCTATGGATTCAGAATAAGCTATAAAAAAACATTGGACCCATTAACCCTTCCTGCCTGGTGTCAACAGCACAAGCCAGTGGTGTTGGGTGTAATAGTCTCTCTGGCAGATGTTAGTTCTGCTGATACCAACTCAGCACCAGCTGGCTACAGTTTACTCTTCATCACATGGATACTTCCAGTAGGATAATGCGCTATGTCCCAAATCATGCATGGTCTCAGAATGGCTCCAAGAACACGGAACATGCAAGTTTACTTAAACGGCCTGTGCAGTTCCCATCTTTGGGATGAGATGTAATTGGCGATTTGCACCGTGAATGTACTGCAATCCAAGTCCTGTGGAACGTTGTACATTGGTAGAATCCATACCCCGAAGAATTCAGGCTATTTTGGAAGCAAAGAGGGTCCAACCCAGTATTAGATAGATGTACATACACCAACACACACACACAATGTTGTATTGTTTTTAAATTTCAGTAATTCATGTAATACATTTATATTTTGTTATATTTTTTCTCCAAATTCTTGCTCTTTTTGTGTACTGCATTTCAAGCATGTCTATAACAACAGATGCAGTTCAGAAATGAAATAATTCAAGCACATCTACCAGTCATATCAGTAATATCAGTTCCCATCTACGCAAATGTGTGAAAATGGCTGCATAAAAGATGGAAGATGTGCCTATTCATTCAGTTTTACATCTATTCATAACTTAGCTTTTATGTTTCTCTTCCATTAACTTCTGTAGGCAACATGTAATGTTTGCTCTTCATCAAATAGTCAGTGAAGGAGCTTGCTTCTTCCATCAGTCCATCACACAGAGAGTGGCGGCGTATTTAAACTCTCACCCAACAGTTTGTGTTCACCTTCTTTGATGGCGATTCAACACAATTAAGAGGGAGGTAACCTTCCTTCTTGAATTTTTCAAAATACCTATGTAAGGTATTCTTTTTACAGTTGTCCATTTCAGTAATTGGGAAGAACGAGTGCCCAAGCCTGATCTAAAATAATAATAATAATTTTAAAAAAAGATCCATTCTCTCTCTATATTCCACTAATGGGAAGAGCTGTATCAGCTCTATGTTGGTTTCATAATTATTATTTTTTTGGCTTTCCTCCTTTCATTGGTGGCCGAAAACAAAAAACAAAAAGATCGACTAGCTAGCTTGAAATCGTAAGTTAGCCAGCGACCAGTGAGCTTTTAAATACTTTAAAACATTAACGTCAGCTTAAGAGGGTAGTTGAAAAGTTGTATTGTAATTTTACTTTAATGAAATATTTGTTTGTTAACTTGGCAGAAACTTGGCAGTTTAGTACTTTAGCTATGCGAGACCTTAATGTTTAAGTAAAAACCTTAATACTTAAAAAAGTAAAATTAAGAGATGTTATATAAAAATGTGTAATTAGGAGGAACTTTAAAATAATTTCAGTAAACATTTTAAATAATTTGTTCCAGCCCCCCCAAAGGTCAGAATAAAATGTATTTCCAACCAATAACACGTACTCATAACATGTTATTGACCGAGTAATTACTTGCTCATAGTGTTTTACTATTCAGTAAAGTAGTACAGACCGTTTAACTTATTCGAAGTAACTAATAATATTGGACTGCATCGTACAAGGCTCTGCGTACACCTTCTCATCCACACCCAACATCCTTGTCACAAAACACTCACATTCCAACCTAATGAATAAATACTTCGCCGTCACCACTTCCAGTGTATTCCTGCGCGGAGTCCGAAATTCTACATTTTAACCGTATTTCGATGCTACTCCGTACATCTTGATATCGGAAACGAAAATGTATTTATAAACGTATATTATGCGACATTTTAATCAGTAGTATTTCGGGTGTTAATACCTTATTTCTTCAATGTTGGTATCTATTTTGTCTTGAGAGCGGCAGAATACATTGACCAGAGAGTTGTTATAATAGCTCGCAGTAGTATGTCGCCATCTTAGAATATTTTGCGTCCTGGTTCCTGTCATTGGACTGTAACTGTGGTGAAGTGCCGTTTGGTTTTTGTCGTTGTTTACTCGGGTTTCGTTTAAACGGCAATCAAGAAATTGGTGATACACAACGGACGGAAAAGACGGACATATCGCTTTGTATCGGGTAAGTTAAGCACTTAATACACTAGACTTCGAAGGGATTTCTCAATGTTTCGATAGCTTTCTGAGTAGCTACTGTTATAAAACGATCTCCGTTTAAAGTGGAATTGGCCATACGCTGCTCTGTTTATACAAATGAATGCCAGTTTTGAAGTGTATCTTCATTTAGGAAGTTATACTTCGACAAGGGCTACAGTCCAGTACATTGCGTCTGCGCTGATTTGTAGATCTTATCAGATCATCTTCGACTTGCTAACTAGCACTGTGATGGCGTTTGGAGAACTGTCGGTCTTGGAAGAGACTAGTCTATTTCTTAGATCAGCCTTCCTTGACGATTATTAACTTGGACATTTTTTTCCAGTATATGTGTTGTTAAGTTTAAATATGATAATTTTGCTTAACCTATGGTTTGTACACGATCCACTAAACTTTGATTTCGGCATATGGTGGATTGGCAGTATCCTGCCATATGTTTTCAAATATATCTTGTCTATACCTGTAACTTTAAAAAAAAAAAAAGTACTTTGTGACTTTCCGATATTACTGTTTGGCTTAAAGCTTTGTTGATCGCCTCGAATCAGGTATATCCCCCCTCCCAATTTTATTTTTAAAGGCCTCTGTCCAGATACATTCCACAGCCGTTGTGATTTGAAGTGAGGTTAAGGAGGGGCTTCGTTGAAATTCGAGTGTGGGTACAATGGTACACTGCATATTGGAAACCGAAGCCAGTAGATCAGGACGTGGGGGTGGGGGTGGGGGAAGTATCGAAAGACTCACACGGAAGCTGAGAGTTTATTGATAAAAAGGACTGCCGTAGAAATGACCGGCCATGCCGTGTCTTGTACGTTCAGTCACCGTGCGAGCTTAGCGTTGGTGGCAGTTGTTACTGGTGTGAAGTGTTTTGTCGAATTGATTAAAATCGTCATGTTTTAAAGAAATTTGCCGGGCTTTTAAGTATTGACTCGATTTTTAAAAACGGGTTTGACTCATACGTTGCCTGGAATGTTTGTTGCGGCTACATTAGTCATCACGTGTGGCTCCGCATATAGCTGAACTCGGAATATAAATGAGAAAATCTGGGGTTTGGGCAGTATTTGTGTACCCCCAAGTGATTATATACACGTTATTTAGTTAAATCCAATCTCCCGTATATCGTTCTCATTCTTTCTACATGTTATACATTTTGTTAGGCAGATTTTGTCCTTATGGCGGTGAATTTAGAGGGTCATTCATTTTCCCATTTCCAGGTTGTTAAGCTTGAACCTGAATGCAGGGATGTAGTGGGGATTGGGTTTACTTTGTGTGAATTTTACTTCTCTTCTACTTCCTACCTTTTACCATTTTAAAGCAGTCCTGTTTAACTAAATGCCAAAGTCGGGTCAGAACAATCTGGTGAGAATCTCGTGTTTCTGGGTGATTCTGGCGTTTTCTTTGGGACAGTTAAGATCCGTTTCAGATGCTGGTGTATTCCAGTGTCTTGAATTTGCTCGATCACCCATTTTTTGTGAGCCAAACCACTATTACTATACTGATGCCAATTCTCTACTGTCTTTACCCAACTTCATCATGGATACTAAATCTTGTTTGCAAAGATCAGTTACATACCTTGAATGGCCTTTCATTTTTCCCAGTTCCCATTTCTAAAGCGATGAGTATTGCAACTATCATGTTGGCATGCTTGACATTACAATTCGAGCATTTTAGTTGCAATTTATTAATACCCCAAAGCAAACAGGTTGGTATTACTGTCAGTTAGTTTCAATGAAGAAAGGAAACACCTTTTAAATAGTTAATTAACATGTGACCCCATCCTACTGTCATTGACTTGTTAGCCTTTTGTGGGATTTTCGGTTTAATGAATGTTATCTTCTAGTATGATTGGATTATAGATTTCGAGCGATATGATTTAAGATTGCTTGTTCATGTAGTTTGACATTGTTGTGAATTAAAATGGGTCTGTACGGCCTTACACGGTTGTCCAATTTGACCTTTTGCTGTATTTTTAACTTGTACTGTGTAAAGTCCTGGTTTTAAAACCAAAGGATGTATTTTTTAGGATTTATACCTCATGCTTTCTTTATCTAAAACCTAAACAGGATTTTATAGTGGTTCAGGTAGACCTGTGGCATAATCTCGAAGAAACTGGTGAGGCGGGAAGAAAAATCATGCTATATGTGTCTGACTTTGGTTCACAGCCGGTGTTTTGTGTGTTGGTTTTATGTAAGGGTTGGGTACTGCCTGGTCTACTTGGCCCAATTTGCCCAATATTATGTGTACGTTTACATGAGTAATCATGGCTAGATGTATTACAACGTGTTGACAATTTAACATTTTCTTACATCAAAATGCAGTAGAGCGTGGCTGACTTTCTAAAGAATCCCAATCTATATTACAGCTGTATAGGTTTGGTCAAATGCAAGTCTGCGTTCCTATTTTCCTACTGCAAGTGTCTGAATACTGAATACCACATGCGTCTACATTTAAAGGGAAACGCATTAGGATGGAGATTTCTCATTCATTTTTAACTTTGTTAGCTGCCGATGAACACTTCCCTTGAGTGAAAAGTGCTTGGTTTTGCTTTGATCTTTAGGCTAAAAGTTGAAGCGGTTGTAGCCGGTTGATAATTGCCACCACTAGTTATTTCTGATGCTCAGTACGTTGTGTCATTGATTGATCTTGTAACAAACGTGTATGCTGTGACGGAGAAAAGGTGAAGCCTTTTTCCAGTAGTGTCTGCCTGAGAACTCGCCATTCTGAAATGTTTTTTGAGGTTTTTGGATTCCATTAGGCTTTAGATGAATGTGACTAAATGTAAAGGCCGAAAGTTTATTTTTACTTAAAGAAAATATTAACCAACCCACTGGAGGTGGTCTAATACTCAACTAGTTATACTTTTGTTTCCTTAGCACTGTAAGAACCATGTTTGGCTATTAAAGCTACATTTCTAAGTGTCATGTTTTTCTAATACTGTGGTAGATATTGGAGCAGATTTGTGTATTTATAGCTGTAGAACTGTGGAAGTGTATTTGGTGCCATAATTCTTCCATAAGCTGTGTAGTTTAGCATGGCTGCCAACAGTTGGGCATTATTGACCGCTGTGCATTCCACTGTCTGTATGACCAGTCTGCTGTCCCATTTAACATGACGGCTGTGGACTCCAGGACTCCACACGCTTAGCATTCAGGAAACCTGCATTGTGCAGTTACGCTACCTTTGCTTTGCTGATTCTCTGCGCATTCCTATCGACTTAAGTGAAAAACTAAATTAATTATGTGTAATGTTTGCACATAACATATTTTACTGTTAGGGTTGAATTAAACGATGTAACGGGCCCTTTGCCTTGTGAAAGTGTTAGTTCTTCTGTTTTGAGAAATCTGACTTTCTTGAAACTTAAGCATCATTTACTAAAAATATACTGTGCTGAATTCAAGAGGTTTTTTTAACCAGCCACTGATACGGTAACTTGCCACATAAATGCTTAAGGTAAAGTACAATTTGTCCTGTGCTTAACACGTCGGGCCACTCGTTGTTACGGACTAGTTAAACTAAGCGTCACTAACCTGAGTGTGTGCGTTACACAAAGGGTTAATGCAGCGAAGGGGAACCGTACGATGCGGGGGTTTGCTCCTTGAATAGTGATGTACCACGATGTGGGCCAGAGTTTTAAATCCAACTGTAGGGTGACGGAAGATGTTGTTGCAGCACATTTCATCCCTTAACTAGCCATGGGTATGAAATTCGCCAATTTGACTGCAACGTGTTCCTTAACATTGCTTTCTCTGTAAATGGTTCTTCGAAAGTCATTCTCGGACAGAGCGTGTGTTCCTTCCACTTGCATCGTTGGATAATGTAGTGAGTGCTAAGCGTATGTTTAAGTGTAGAAATCATTATACAAAAACCATTTAAATGAGCAGACAGAATGCGTACCTAACAATAAAGCAACATGGCTACCATGATCAGCATATAGATCCAAGTTGGCTAGCTATGTGTGAAATGATTGTGTAAAAATGACCACTGTGAATGTTACCAGATTAACAGGAATTTGTGTTGCTATACGTTTATACTTTTGACGGCCGTGTAATTGACTGTATGGCGTTGTTGAAATCTGTCTGTCTTGCAGATAAGGAAGCTGTGTATGCTGAGGGTTTTGACAGAAACATGGCTGCCCAGGGTAAGGGTCCCATGACTTTGTATACAGAAGGTGGAGTGTAATGTTGTTTCTCCCTTTAAAGGGAAATCAAGACTTTGATTTTTGGTTTGTAATTTTTGTTTGGAGCAGTATCATGTTGGGTCCTGGTAGGCGATTAACTGGAGGAAGAATTCAGGACAACTCTGAACAAAATCTGTCTGACTGACTTGTATCAAACTGTGGAAGATTCCTGGTTTTAGATGTGTTAATTGAGTGTGGTTTAACATTAGCATTTTCCCCACAGCTGATTTAATGGAGCTTGACATGGCCATGGAGCCTGACCGTAAAGCTGCAGTCAGTCACTGGCAGCAGCAGTCCTACCTGGACTCTGGGATTCACTCTGGAGTCACCACCACAGCGCCCTCCCTGAGTGGTAAGGGAAACCCCGAGGAAGATGACGTGGACAACCAGGTGTTGTACGAGTGGGAGCAGGGTTTCTCCCAATCATTTACACCGGACCAGGCCGCAGGTAAGTCAAGTGTGTCTACCTAATAACCTACAATGTATAAATGTAAAAAGTAAATGTAACGATTGCATTAAAGAGATTGTGGATGGAACGGTATGTAATTCTCCCACCACTACAGACATTGATGGACAGTATGCCATGACCAGAGCTCAGAGGGTGCGGGCAGCTATGTTCCCGGAAACGCTGGACGAGGGCATGCAAATCCCGTCCACGCAGTTCGAAGGCGCCCACCCCACCAACGTCCAGCGCCTGGCTGAGCCCTCCCAGATGCTGAAGCATGCCGTGGTGAATCTGATCAATTACCAGGACGACGCGGAGTTAGCTACTCGCGCCATCCCCGAGCTGACAAAACTCCTTAACGATGAGGACCAGGTGGGAATCCCCGGCCACAGGGTGCTAAACCACGCTCAGGTGTCTGGTGTTACCGGGTCTCAAGCCTGTTCTTTCTGTTCCACTCTGTTCAGGTGGTGGTGAACAAGGCTGCGGTCATGGTTCACCAGCTGTCCAAGAAGGAGGCGTCGCGTCATGCCATAATGCGCTCGCCGCAGATGGTGTCAGCCATCGTACGTACCATGCAGAACACCAACGACGTGGAGACCGCCCGCTGTACGGCTGGAACTCTGCACAACCTCTCACACCACAGGGAGGGCCTGCTCGCCATTTTTAAATCCGGAGGGATCCCTGCCCTTGTCAAAATGCTTGGGTGAGTGGCACTAGATTGCCACTGGCTTTTTTCTTTTCTGCCTGCGGAATTGAACAGTGGCAAGGCAGTGCTTTTCTACTTGCTGTGTGTGTTCACACAAATGGCAAATACAGCAGCCATTTCTGTCAAAATTCAAGATGCCTAGATCCAGCAGCTTTTGAAAAGTTACTAGTCCGCTTTAATGACTAGTAAATATATTCATAGTTTCATGCCTCTTTTTAATCTGATACCTGATAATCTATTTAATTTTCAACCGAGTAATGCGTAATAATCAATCCAAAGTGCCTAATGTCAACGTGTTTTTAGATTCTAGAAATGGTTGGATGTAATAAAGGGTAAAAATGTTCTTTCAGATCTCCGGTGGACTCTGTACTCTTCTACGCCATTACAACACTCCACAACCTTCTGTTGCACCAGGAAGGAGCCAAGATGGCTGTGCGTCTTGCAGGAGGCCTGCAGAAAATGGTGGCCTTGCTCAATAAGACAAATGTAAAGTTTCTTGCCATCACGACAGACTGCCTTCAGATCTTGGCATATGGAAACCAAGAAAGCAAGGTAATATTTGAAGAAATTCAGCTTTTCCTCATTTAAATGGAGCATTTATCGAAACAGGAAATGTACTGATCGAATGGCTCTCCCACAAGCTCATCATCCTGGCCAGTGGAGGACCCCAGGCTCTGGTCAACATCATGAGGACCTACACATACGAGAAACTTCTCTGGACCACCAGTCGAGTACTGAAAGTGCTGTCCGTCTGCTCCAGCAACAAGCCGGCCATTGTTGAGGCTGGTATGTGCTGTTAGTGACCTCAGGTTTCCTATCAAAGACACCCATGGGTTGAGCACGTTTGCCCATAGGTTATAGAATAAGGGGCTATTTAGACAGACTGTATACTTTTACCAAAATATTTGCCCATCTGTGGTATAAGATGTAGTGCTCAGAAATAGGATCAGGTTAGCTGTCTACTCAATGCCACAATCAAGATTGTGATTATTTAAGTCCTCATACATAAAATGTGAAAATGAATTAAAATGTAAACCTTCCGCAAAGTTTCTACTTCAGGGATTTCTCTTCATGTGCAACTAGTTTTCACCTACACAAGCCTGCTCACTACTGAATAGCAAAACGTCTTAATTCAAATTGTGTTGCTAGCT